>JAPYYV010003148.1:0-47152 GCA_030522625.1 Copidosoma aretas
TATCACAGATTCGGATTCAGCGTCGAAAAATACATGGAAATATGTATGTCTGGTCAAAAGTTCAGACATTTTTTTTCATTTTGTGGGCCTGTGTAATTTATGGGTCGTTGATTACAAATTTATGATCCAAATGAGCAAATCCAAAATGGTGGATCCAATATGGCTGACCGAAATCTAAAACAATGCCCAAATCTCGACAAAAATCTATATTTGGGAGTTTTAGGTGTCGCTGATTACAAATTCATGATCTAAATTAGCAAATAAAAAAAAGAAGATCCAAAATGTGTCACCAAATTTAAAAAATGATTAAATCTCGACAAAAATCTCTACTCGAGGATTTTGGGGGTCACTGATTGCGAATTAATGATCCAAATTTGCAGATGCTGAAAATTGGGTCCAATAAGCCTGACCGAAATTTAAGAGAATGTCCTAATCCCTACAAACGTTTCTATTTAGTTGTAGCTGATTTTAAATAAAGAATTAAATCTCAAAAATGTGATATAGAATGTCAAATATTGCGAGCTAACAAAATAATAGGTTTCTGCTTGTAGCAGTCTTAGGTAAATATAAGTGTGTGCTATTAATGTTGACATAGACTTAATTTTATTATGTTGTGATTTATTTACAAAGGATGAATGAAAGACTGATTTACAATGTATACATTCAAAACTGATTGTGTTAAATAGAACTGGAGCATTTGTACGTAATTAAAAACAGAAGTGACATAAATAGATGTAGTGTTGAAAGTAACAATGTATATGTTATTACAATACGATTTATATTCGAATCATATTACAGGCAATATAATGGTAAGTAATGATACACAGTCAATACGCAAAGAAAAGGATCGAGCAAAACCACTAAGTATTGTCATTTCTCAAGTAAAAAGTGTAACCTCTTTTTTTTAAGTAGCTTAGCAGCATCATCGTCTACTATGTGTCTATTATTATTTACTTTCCATCAAATACTACAAATGGAGGGATCTAAAGAAATAAGTAACTAATTTAACAAGTCTGTCTTAGTCTCTACTTCTCCACATTTTTTTGTCTTGCATTTTTTGAAGAATTTCACATTCTTACTTCGCACCTCTTGCGCTTCTCCTGTCAAGTGTCCGATGGGTAAAAGTTCATGATGTTTTATTATTTGAGTACCAGGCCTAAGTATTTTGTGTACAGATGATGGCATAGAGTACCAGTCATAATGTTTCAAATATAAGTCTGCTGTATCCTTTGTAAATTCGTGGAATTTTTCATGTCAATTTGCATGCAACAAGTAATGACCTGCAATAGGTTTTTCAAATAATAACCATGTATACATTTGCCATCACCTATTGAAATCTTAAATTCGATACTATTGTTCAACTTTTATCGTAGATACGTACACTCGTAATATTCGCAGCTTATAAGAAAACAAGATACCTCCTGAGATATTAAGGTATCCACACATTGACAAATACTTTTTGAGTATGTACATATTGTTAAATCTTAATCCATTAGAAGTGAAATGTGGTTTTTTTGATGCAATGCTTCTGCATTTAAAATAAAATTTTTATCATAACAATTTTTTTAACAATTACTTCGCAGTAATTTATTCGGATAAAAAAAAGATGTATGGCCTAATTTTAACAGTTTGACTGAATAATAGTATATTTACAATTTTATAATCATATGTTAAGTGTTAGTTTTATACGATTTATACAACAATTTAATAATGTCTACAAATCATTCTACCAAAAAAATTAGATTTGAAATATTGTAAAATATGATATTATTATTTGAGAAAAAATTTTTTATTCAGCTACTTGCTTGTGTACTAACTTTTGATATGATGTATAAATATTCTATGAACTTCTCTTTTTCATTGGAATAAAACTAAAGTAATTCATAGTTTTTGATATTTTATACTTACTGGACATAATTAAGGATATGAACCTAGGCACAGCTTAGTATGTTAAGTTAAGAATCACAAAATAAAATCTGATCTTAGCGATTTAGAGTGTGCCCATACAGTACATTATTTCGAAAAACAAATTTTGGTAAACGCCAATGCATTTAGTGATATTTATATTTGTTATGGTGCCACAAAACCCTTTTAAGCCTATTTTTCCTTTTATAAGTTAAAATAAGTATTAAAAAATTGATAATTGTGTCTCTTTTGCATAATTACTACCTATGAGCTAAGAGATTACCTTGTATATACAAGTTTAAATTACTTTTAAGGTAGATGGATCAATAGAAAAAAACATGACAGATCTTTATAAAAATTTATTATGTTATAATTTAAGTCATTATACACGTCCGGTCAAAAAATAAGCTCATTTCTGTGTCTCGTACAAGAACTATGTTAATCTAAAGTCCGTCTCTTTTTCTTTGTTGTACATAGCGTCTTATGAGATGGTACATTATGTTCATCATAGTTTTGGACTTTTCGCTATACAAAATTTACAGTTTTCTTCAAAAAACTTGTATGTTACAGATTAATATTTGAAGAATATTACATATTCATTCTAAAATGCTCTTGTTCTAGTTGATAAGATATTAACATATGGAGTAAAAATACAATCATACAATAAAAGTGTATAACAAAAAAAAAAAATTTAATACGTTCCTTGTCAATTAACTAATAGAAAATAATAGCAATAAAGTAACAATATACAGGTATTTACCTATTTTAACGATCCAACAGTATTTCAATTGAACCAAAAGTTAAATGTGTTTTCTAAATGATCGTTTTCCTGACGTATGGCATACCTCTCGTGACCTATCTACCTTAAGAAGAAATTTCTGTCCAAATAAACCACCACAATGAACTTCAAAGTTGAAAAAGCAGTCAGTCTGTAATTTAGGAGACAAAATATTATTTTCGCTCATGAATCAGCTATACAATAGTCTCTCGCAAAAACTACAATATTCTTTTTTTCTGTTAAATTTCAACTAATTACGATAAGCGTCAGCATTCTTATCATATTGGTATATAATGTATGTACCTTTTAACATTATTTTATGTGCAATTATCATTTTCAAAATGTAGATTGTATTTTAAAATATTAGACCCTTTATTCAAAACTATTAATTTATTTGTGTTTCTGGAAATATTATTTGAAGATAAATATTAAAAAAATGGTTTTAAGTAAAATTTTAAATAATATCTTACTTTTGTAGTATACACTAGGTTATGATGCAGATTTTGGCCTGGTTAAGTGTGTGTAGAGGGCATTGTTTATGAGTAAAAAATTTATCAGCCTCCAGAACTATTTGGACATATAGAATCAGAGGATCAGTTTATTAAAAACAGTGCCAAGCACAAAAGTTTTTCAAGGAACAACATTTGCATATAATTCTTTTGAGATTGCAAATATATTTTCGGATTCGCTGAATTAAATAATTTAAAATTTTTTGGCCCCCAGATTGGATCTGCTTTATCGAAGTTTCATAATTTCACACTGGATTCGTCATTAATGACCCAAGATGTTGAGTAATTACAACGATTTTTGAATTATTATTTAAGATTATAGCGTCAAATCGATCGAGTCTGAAATAGCGAATTTAATATCGCAGCCAAAAATTTAAGATCCATCAAATTTAGCAAACTAAATTATATATCCGCAATCTATCAAGAATTTCAAGATAAAGTGTTCTACGCATAATTTCTGTTCATTGCACTGTTTTGGTAAATATAATTAGTCACTTTGTATGGTCAGATAGTTTTAAGAGTTTATGATTTTTTTATTCAGAAACAATGTAATCTACACAAATTTTACACAAACACTTTTTATTCATAAGTCAATGAAGATTTAGAGTGAAATTTTTCATTTTCCACTATTTGGTAACCGTATAAATTATGGCCACTGTACAGGACATGCCATTTTATAATTCCCAAATTCAATTCATAAATTCGTATTAGCGACCCCGAAAACCATCCGAATAGAAATTTTTTTCAAGATTTGGTTATTTTGTAGATTTTGGTCGGCCATATTGGATCCACTATTCCGAATTTGCTAGATTGGATTATAAATTCGTATCCAGAAACCCATAAAACATCCAAGTAGTGATTTTTTCCGAGATTTGGGCCTTTTTTAGATTTTGGTCGGCCATATCGGATCCGCCATCTTGAATTTATTGGATTCACTATTGCATTTAGCAGGAGTAATCTAAATATACATTAGGTAAATATTTTTGCCTAATTTTAGTACATCAAATTAACTTATTCACTGTTAAAAAAGTTTGATCTAGCGCGAAAAGATATATTTTGATATATTTATTTTAGGTGCAGTTGATTTTGGATGGAGATCGAAAATTCGTCTGGGCCAATGTCTTTCAAAACATCTGTTGTTTGCGTGTAAAAACGTTACGAAAAAAGAAACGCAGAAGGCGAAGCGTCGTAATGCTACAAAGAAGATAATCTGTTTTAAAAGGGGAGAGAAAATTCTATTAAAATTGTGCAACGTATTTGACGCATCAGCGGCAATGATGGCGAGGTTCATGAATATTGACCAGGGTCCATATATATATAATTTAAGAAGTGATAAATAATGCTACGTTTGTCCTCAAAGATCATATAAGTAATGAACTGTGTGGGGAATTTCATGGATCTGATATTCGACCATATCACATATGGGAATGCCCAGCAGAGAAGCTACTCGCCGGAGAAGGCTTAAGCTTAATAGGAAGTTGTATAGACTTAGGCGGCAAATCGATGCCGTACAGCAACAGACACAGGCAGGACAAGTAAGCGTTGTCATTCATCTTTCTAGGCCTATTACTGAGATAGTAACTGATATCCAAGGTGCACGAGCACTAACGGTGACAGAACAGATCGACTTCAACGTTCTTGAAATCTACCGCAGCGAACCCTAGGAGGAGTTGGATAAACTCAGTTTGTTACGGTGACACAACGTCATATACCATATCTACATATTTCTTGATGATGCTGGAAAGAAATCTTTTATCAATGCTTCGTTTGAATCTTTATGTCATCGTTATCTAATTAATTTTTAATTTATTTGTTCGAATTTATTCTTTAATGATTCGAGTTATGACCATCGTAATTTCTTAAATGGATTATTTAAGTTTAAATACATGTTGTAAATTGATATGAATGTATAGTTATAATATAAATTTTAATGCAAGTAACGTTATTTATTAAAGGAAAAAACAAAACTCGGCGCGAGCTGTAGTGCACGCTATTCGCAGGGAGAGAGGGAAGAAAGGTTTTCGGCGGCGTTGAAAAGAAGCTAAGGATCATGAAGGTGCGGAAAAGCATAGGAGGTGGTTTGACGAAGGCAGGAAGAAGGGGTTTTATGGGGCAACAACATTTTTGAGTTAGCAGCCATGTAAGCTTCTTTTGGAATTATATTAATAATTTAAAAGACAATAAACTTTTCGATTAAGCATGGCTCTCAATGGTGCCTTTGTATTAGTTGGACCTGTCTTTAAAAAGAATCTTTAGACCGTGCTTTTGATTCTTTATGGAAACGGTCAGTCCAGGACCCAGTGGTGTTCCACAATATCTTTTTTATTGATGCTGGTCTACTTAAAGTAAAGCCATCATTTATTTATTTACTTTCCTAAACTGTAAAAGCTACTTTCCGTCAGTATGACAGATTTTTTACATTCTTTCCATTAACACAAAAAAACAATGGACACAACATAAAAAATTACATACCAATATATGTGCTATATACGTCAGGTAGACTGCTTGATCAGTTGTTAGCAGATCATTTAACCGACCGTTTTCTTGTATTCGTTATTACTTAACAGCATTGGATTGTACGTGTTTATTTAACGATCACCAATCTTACAGTCTTCAAAAATGACGCTTCTTTTGCTTTTGTTCCAAGTTCTTAGGTGGACGCTCTATGCATAGATTTCTCTCACGATTTGACTCTGTCCGTTACAACCGGCTAATTGCTAAGTTTCATAATCTTGATGTACAGGCTAACTCGCTGAGTTGTGTTGCCTCTTATCTTTCAAATCGTTGGCCAGCAGTGCAGTTACAAGGGTCCGTATCACAAATAGCCGAAGTTTAATCGGGGGTAGCTCAAGGCTTCCGCCTAGACCACAAACTCCTAAATTTATTCATTTTTTTAAGAATAACTGTTATAAGGAAGAAGTATAAATGTGCTAAAGCATAAAGTACAAGTCGTATACCTTGTGCAGCATACACAGTTACTGTTATGAGTCTTCGAGCTTCTCGCAGCACGATACCGAAAGGTAACACCTTAGAGTAGAATCGTCGCCAACAAAAGACTCCTAGAGCGAGTGGCTTGATGTAGCATGAGACCTCGGCTCCTCGGTGGCTCGGTGACTTCATTCCGATGGAAGCTATTAGACTATGGAGATTGGCTATTACGGGTGGCATGCTGTTACAAGTTTTCGCGGCAACTCAGATGCAATGGATTTCAGGCTCCTGTATGTGGTACTATAGGTGCTAATATATAAATATCTGGAGAAGAAAAACTATGATTTGAAATAATTACTAGAATATTCTAATGTAGAAATATTATTTTGGCACCTAAGAGCAAGTCAGCGCCCTCTGTAAACTTATGCGGGACCAAATTTTGAGCTACATGAACACAGAGGTGCAAAATGCAACGAGAGGTACGGGAAATTCATTAAACTCTTGATTCTTACGCCATTTTTGATAGCAAAAATATATGTTTTGATAAAAGAGATAAAATTATATTTATAAGAAATCAATTTTTTGAGCTTATTTAACGTTTAACTTGTTTAATCGATAAATATCTCATACGTAATAACACACAGTGTAATGCATAGGCGTCTGGCACCTCTCATACAGTTCTTTTTTTAGCCATATGGGGCGCAGAAACTCATGTTTCAGGTGCGAATAGTCTTGATATTGACTTGTTACCCAAGTCAGCCTGTTGGACTCAATTTTTAACTGATTATTTAGATCAAAAATTTGATTGTTGAAGTTTAGTGGAAATGTCACATATTTTCTTGTGAGACGACCAGAGGTCACGATATTAAAAGCTCTTTCACTATTTATAAATTATAAAGTCTCAAATATTAATACTGAGTTTAAGTGAGTTTAAAATGGAATCTTATAATTATTTATTTATGATAAAAATAAGATCGATTATATTGAATTATTTAAAAATTTTTTTAAGTTACCCTGCATTTAGAATAATACAGTCAGCTGTCCTTTTTTTTAGAAATAGCCACTGATAATGATAAAGTACAGTCTTTAATCTAGAAAATGACATATTGTCAGATTTTTTTTCTGGTTCCATTTTTGAACAGTGGGCGAAAGATAAACCTTAAAAAAATATCTTATCATAATTTGTATGATTCACTAAAGGTTAAAAATATTTTATGATTGTGAGCAAATTATATTATTTAATTTGGGTTGAGCAACGAAAATTGTGTACAAAAAAATGGTTTTTGTTTAGAAAGTCAATAAATACTGTTCAAACCTACTCAACTAAATTTTTTTCTGAGTGTTAAATTGTGTAGCTATTGTATTATCAAAAATAAATAGCGCAATTCAATTTATGTAGAACAACGTGAAGAACGTTTGAAAATTTTTTTCTAACTTTTCTACTAACTAATATTATTGTCTTACTAAACAAAGAGATAATAGTATGTTTTTCTTAGGTGAGGTATAAATTGTTACCTTTTATCCTAACATTATGAACAAACTAAAGTTAAATAAGGTAGATAACTGGCTACAAGTAATTTCTTACTTCTCTCAGTCACTACAATTATAGTTGTCACTTTAAAAAGTGACCTTTATAACAATTTTTTGTGGTAAGGAACACATTCTTATCTTGTCCAATGACGTTTTTCAGTAGTTACAAACAACGATTAAGCCTAAAAAAGATGATTTATATCTGTTTTTTGAGGTTAGGTGTAGGTATACAACTCGCCCGTGGGTTATTTCTCTCCTGATTCTAATGTCGGCGTCGGAGTTCCTTCTCCGTTTGGCCATGGGTTGCCTCAATGATCCTCGCTCCAGCCCCTATCATATGCTGGAAAACTACCTCCTTTCCTAACCCCTTAATCGAGTACTCAACGCTCTCGGAAAAATACCTTCTTTTCCGTGCCTTGGTCTTGTACTCGACCGTCTCTCCACTCAACGGCCAATCTCAACCATCCAGAAAAGTTCGTCCTTTGCTCCTGTACCAATGTTTCTCTACTTGATGCTCTCTTTTGACACTCAGGAAAAGTTCCTTCCTTTCCTTTGGCTCTGAAACTCTCTGATCTCTATTCCGAAGCTTAGGAAGGTGACCGGAGGTTGCAGAATTTGATTCTAGCCCCCTGATTCTCGCCCTTCTTAACGCCTCTTGACCGCATTCCGATGTTTAGAAAGGTGATCAGAGGTGGCAGAATTTAATTCTGACCCGCGATTTTTTCCTGTCTTAACGTCTCTCGGAAAGTTCTGCAGTTCATGCATGTGTTAAACACAAGTTTTTCTGTGCCGCTGACTTGGCACACTTAAAGTCGGTCTTCGGGTGACTCGAGTGTCGTCTTCGCCTTACAAAGCAGGCAAGCTCTCGCCAAGTGTCCCTTTTTTCCGCAACTATAGCACGCAAGGTCCGGGCACTCGACCGCTCGGTGTCCTCCCACTCCGCACTTGAAGCATGTTCCCAGTGATTTCAACGGATCCTCAGTTACAGCGTTAGATTGGGCTAGTGAGTCTAAGAATCGAAAGCTCAGTTTTAGGCTCAGAAGTTCGTTGCTGTTGGCATGTGATTTCGTTTGTGTTCGGTTCTGCTCGTGTACTCCTGGAGCATTTTCAGCGGCTTCCCCTTGAAGTAGAGCTAGCTTTATCTGCACTCGTACCAAGACGACAAACGCAGCCGCGGTCTCGGGTGACATCACCGGTGGGTCAGTCGGTTGGCCCGCTGTCGACGTCGGTCCAGCTAAGTTCGACTCTCTGTTCTTTTCTGATTCACTCTTTTGCCCTTTCCTCTTTTCCTTCTCTTATTTGTCGTTCACTTTTTCATCTTTCTGTACTCCACTTACTTCTTTGATCTCGGCCACTTTACAAATTTTGATAGAAGTCGCGGTACACGCGGCTCCCGGGACACGCATCTTTTCGGCGGGCGGCGCAGGTGGCGGCGTGTAGTGACTGTCTAAGTCCTTTTGACGTTAACAGCGTAACAAGCTCCTCCAGATCCTCCATGCTGTCAACTATTCGGTGTGACATGGCTTTTATGTATTCTGGTGGCAAGTTCTTGAACGCCATGCCAACGATCGTTCGGTCGGGTGGTGGTCGCGCAAATCGTGACACTACATATCTGAATTTCAAGAGGAACACCGCGTAGTTCTCGTTTTTTTCTTGGGTTCGGTGTCGCAGATCATCGTACAGATCATCGTTATTATATTCGCCGACAAACTGACACTCAAATGCCTGCTTAACGTCGCTCCAGGTTCGGAATTGGTCTTTGACAGTTCGGTACCAACGGCTGGCAGTCTTCGTAAGAACACTGGGTAGTGCATATATTAACTTGGTATCCGAGAGGGTCGAGCCTTCTCGGCAGTCTCCTAATTGCTCGAGAAATTTCTCCGGATCTTCTCTTCTATCTTCGCCGGTAATACGTAAGCCCCAACTTCTTAAAGACTTTACAGCTTAAACCTGGTATCTGTCGTTCCCGTGATCCCTGTGCTCGTTAGATCTGTGATCCCCTCTCCTATCGCTCCTTTGATGCTCATCGGAAATGTACCTGCTCGGGTGGTCTGTTCGGTGGACATACTCATCCTCACTGCCTGGTGGAAGGTATGAGCCGGAGCGCCTCTCGCGACGTGACGTCGATCCTGCTTGCAGTCACTCCTCTTAGTTCTACTCTTTGAACAGCTCTGCCTAGTAATCTTGAAAACCTGTGAATTAGTCCTATTCTCGTAATTATCCTTTCTTGGCGGTGCGCCGTGATGGGGTCGTTTAATTGTGAGTACAGGTACCGGGGCCACTTCAAAGTCCGCCCTTGAAGTTCGATACGGATGCTCCGTTGAAATTCAGGTTGTAAATTTCTTACAAGCTCGGTTGAATTTAAACTCAGGTAATTCGTGATTTCTCAGAGGGTGAGGCAATTTAGGTACTCGCGTAATATCGAACCTCGGTATATTTCCACTCTTGGTGTGCTCTCTCCACTCATCAATGTTTTTTACCTTACTGTATTTAAGTAATGCGTCTAACATTGATTTTGTTGGAAGTTTGACAACGTTCTTGTTCTTAAATTTTGAGTTCCTAGTTCTCCGGGCTAGCGGTGGTTGGTGTAGGTAATGTGTACTACTGCTAAGTTCCAACGCAGCTGAATAATTATCTGAATCGGACTCCTCACTCCTCTGGGACTGATGCTCCGTAAGATCCTGAATCCTTGGTGACGTCCGAGAGACAAGCAAAGAATATGTTGAATTCAAATCCACTTTACGTTCCTTTACCTGTCCCATATTCACTTTCTCTCCCTCGGCATGTCCTATAGCGTTCCAGATTTTCTCGGTCGGCGTATAGTACAGCGTGTCATATGGCTTCGTTCGGGTCGTCGTCGGCTCTAGGGTCTTGTGACTCGGTAGTATCGGGCTCAGCAGCCTATTAGCTTGCTCTGTTTCAACCGGTGAATTTTTTTAAAAGTCTAGTCATTCTGGGGTATCTAGATCCGGCAGTGATCTGGTCGTAAAAAGACCCTGGGTTGTGACTGACTACCCAGCTGCTGTATTACAGCGGCTACTGCATCGAATCGGACTGGGGCCGGGGTGGACGCGGGTAGGTGCAAGGTTGGCAGTATGTTCCCTTTCTGGTAAATCTGTGCTGAGTAGTATGCTACCAGTTCGGGCGACATCTCCACTACTGGTCCCAGCGTGGGTTTCCAATTCAATGGAACCTATGGGAAAACTCTCAGTCTAATCCCTCCACCAACTCTGCCCGTGGAAATCAGTGTTGTGACCGTGCTCGTAGTGACCGTGTTCGTAGTCATCATCGCGGGTGGAGCATGTACTAGGGCCACTACTGTGGACGGCAGCGGGGCCTCAGCTTCGTTTTCACTCGAGTCCGCCTGCCCGATTTTCTCTCGGCGGCTGTCTTTTTCCTAAGTTTGTTGCCGCGGGTTCCCTTTCGCTATACTTTCTTCCTTCGTCGTATTATTTACAAGGTAGTGAGGATCCGCAAGTCTTCCGAATATACCGGAGGTCGCATATTATTTGGTTCGGTTTCTAAGATGTACATGCGCAATACACGGTCTCTGAGGCACCGTCGTCTCCTGTATCGCTTCATCCTCTTTCTCTTAGTTCACTTTTCAACCCCAAACGTGTGCATTGGGCAGCAGCCTGCTTAAGTGCGCGTCAATCTCATGATTCAAAGAGCTTCTTCATAATTTTCTGATGGTCTAAGATTTTGGTCGTATTTTCCCCCCTTTGTTGTCCCTCGCGTGATCCTCGAGTACGCTCGGCAACGTTCTCGGCTTTTCCGCGGCCTAACTGGCATGTAGTTCCAGAAACTAACAGGGCTGAGACGTGTACAGAAACACAACGACGATCGAAGAAAAATTCATGTTCATTGTAAATTTATGCAGGTATATATTCATATAGAAATATGTATGTATAAAAAAAGATGTGTATCACTGCTCGGAAATCCCGTTTATCACTCTTACTTGCACAGCACGACGCTCAAAACAATTTCCCTAATCTGTATTCCCTATTTTGTGGCCACAATTCCCCACTTAAGGGATGCCATTTATGATAGAAGAAATTTTGGCTGACGAAAGCAGCCGTCCCGAGTCGATCTACCTATAAAAATTATTCTCTTACCTGACCGCTGTCATTTCTCTCTCTCTTTCCAAACAGAGTTTCAGGTCACAATAGCTCGTTCGCTCGGGATGGCGAACGCGTGCCAGTACTCTCTCTCTCTCTCTCCTTCATTACACAGATACACGTATTCTCTCTGCTGGCTCGCTCTGTTCTCCCCTCCCAGGCACTCGAATACCCGGTCGATCTCACTCTCTGTCCCTCTCACTATCCTATATTTGCACCGGTAAATACCTCTTTACCTCGGTGCCTCTACTCCGATCAGCGTCCACGCAAAGTCATGCACTAACGATCACCTCACTCCCGACATTCACTCAACTTACGCTCACGTTCAGAAGATCTCCGTGTAGCCTTAGGCAAGATGGCGAACGGCTATGGCTACTGGGCTGCTCGTTGGGGTTCCTCCCTCGGTTTTCTCATGGCCTTCTGCCTTCACGATCTCGCATCCCTGACGGCATGCTGTTCGGCCCTTCCTCTCGCGTTCTCGTCAGCAGCTCCCCTGTTGATGCGGCGAGTCGTGGGCGCGATTTGGCTCTACCTGGACATCGGTAGGCCAATCTGACGCAACTCCGTAGCTAGATTCGAGTGACGTGGAGTATGCTTTCAAACGCGTCAGAACAGACTGATCCGCGCGCGTAGTACAGCAGCGGCAAGCCACTTCGCTTACTTCCGTTGCGCCCCCCTCCTCGATGCTGCTACACTATCCGGCCCGTACTACTCAGCTCGGCTCGGCAGGGCTCGGGTATCTCATGTATATACATGCACACATATTTTTCTTTCTACTCTACCTCCATGCTGATCTCCTCTGTATTTATTCTACGATACTGTTACCTATCTAGATACCTGCTTACTGTCTACCTGCTCACTCTCTCCCTTTCCCTCTTATACATATACCTATCTCTAGCTGTCCTCGAGTGCTGGTGCGTGCGAGGGCCATCGTTGTCGTCCCGTACTCGGCGCTCGGTGTTCGGCGTCTCTATCTCCCCCAGCACGTATTTCGGCCAGGGGTACTCAAAAGGGACACCTACCCAGTTGTAACTGTATGCTAAAGTATACCTATATATAGCACTTTAGCATACAGCTACAACTGGGTGGGTGTTCCTTTTGAGAACGCTGATCTCAACAAAAAGCACAGTCCACACATATATACATTTTTCACATGTGTATATAGGTCTGGGGAGAGAGAAAGACAGCTCGTTGGAGGTGCCAAATTGTCCCCGTAGGACCTCGGATGACCTTGTCACAGTAGAACCTTGATAGTTAATTTTCTCACACGGAGGGAAACGGAACTTCCACATGAACGTGATATGATTCCCCTAGGCAAAGCTGAAAAGGTGTCACAGTCAAGTTTATGAGGGCATTCCGTCTCCCCTCCATGTAAGAAATACTGTCTTTTTCCATCCTTTGGGTAAAAGTTTGTAGTTTCGCTGTTCCACCAAGATGTAGGTAAAAGTACATCTTCTTCTAGCCTAACCTAACCGTGGAACTACTCACATCCACCGAAGGGATGGAAAAGTTATATACTTAAAATCATTTCTGCCTGATTTTATTGCGTAACGTTGACTTTTCTGTGTAAAAAAGTTCTCTATTCTGGACGTATAGATTATTTCCGACTTTTGAGGTTACGAACAGTAAACATAAAGAGAAAAATCGAAAATCAGCTTATACGAATATCTTGTAAATTCTCTTACCTTAAAAATAAGAAAAAAGTTATCTAAATCAGCTAGAAATTGTGGTTTTTAAAAATCTTTGAACCAAAAAAACTCTCTTAGCACCACTGAGCGCCACGGGCCAACTTCTTCAACCTCAAGCTGCAGGCATCTAAGCAGCCCGTGCTTACTTGACTCTGTTCTTCACGCTTTTTTACAATAAGAGGCCAGTTTATATGATTGTTAAACAAGTTATTAGTATGTTTAATCAAAATATGTAGTACAAACGATAAGGCATGTGTGTGTGGGTGAGTGGATTTGTTAGTGTGGTATATAGAATAGACAAGGTATGCAGTGCCAAAAAATATTCTAAGCATACGGACTTGTCTGACATAAAATCAATGGCAATAGGGGCAGACCAACAAGGACTGAAGTTTCGCATAACAGGGCTGCTGCACTGTGTACGAGGAACCACCGTGTTTACAGATCACTTAGCGTCTTTCGCCTTTTTCTAGAAGCATTTTTCGATAGGCCACGGTGATTTCTCTGCCAGCTCACAATTTTTGCGACGTAGACGAAGTGTGTAGCTGTTGACTGGCTTGGACATTTATCCGACCTCCTCGTCATATAGCTCTTCTGCACGGCTCGCAGAGTCATCAGCTTTCCCACACCAAAACACGTGTCTACTCGTCGAACTCTCGCATGCTCACCTAACCTTGTGAAAGTCCGTTATCTCGCACTACTATCGCGTGCCAAGCCCCAAGCTAGTCTGCTGTCTGCTCTCTTGCCGCTCTCCCTACTTTCTTGCGTAGACTTATTCGAGCGTATAACAGATCCACCGATGCAGTTTTTGCATATAATTTATCTAGAAGAATTCCTGTACAAATCAATACAGGTTCCTGTATGGAGTGAACACTCTAAATCTTGTCAGTTTGACAAAGCTTCGTAGTTTCTAAATTAAATAGGAAGAGGAGAAATGAAACACTGCACTTAGGGAAAAAGCCGTAAGGCATAAAAAAACCCAATTTATTAATTAACAAAAAATAGATACAATCCAGATTAAATATGAACTAAATGTAAATTGGATATAAAAAAACGTTGAATAATGAACTGCCAATAAAGAGGTATGTGCCAACGTATGTGTATGTGTGTGTGAATGCAACTCAGAGCTGCTCGTCGACGGCGCGTTGTAGGCCTGGTGGTTGGCGCCGCACAGTGGTTAAAAAAGCAGTTTTTGCGGCAAAAAATCTTTATCCTGCTTAAATTTTGACCAATTCCGATGATTTGTTTTTTTAAATAACGGGGATGCTCTAGGCTTTAACAAGCTTCTGCCACTTTTCCGTTAAAGTGTAACATAACCTCAAAAAAAAAATGTTTTCCGTAGAATAATAGAAATAATGGATATATCCTAGCAGGAATTCACTGTCTTTAGTGTTTACTATGTTACCTAATTATAAAAAAAAAACTAAGGGCTCCTTATGAGAACCTTAGAAGTCTCTACGGACTGAATGATTTTTGTATAACCTCAAAATATACGATCTACACTGTGGAAGAGACTCTTCTCCTGATTTGTTTACTTTGCCCAAATATATAATTATATATTAATCATAGATTTTTTTTAACTACTTTCGGAATTTCTGCGAAACACACTACATAAGTTAACTGTGAAAAATCATTAAAAATTGTAGTTACTTTAAGCACATAACAAAAAATAAATAACAAGCCTACTACTTACTCATAATATTACATCAAATTGACGATTGCATATGATGTGGTTAGGGATACATAGTTCAATGATTGCCAAATATTGTGTCAGCAATAACACATTACTACACGAGTCTATAAGATAGAAGCAACTAGTAGATTATCAAAATTATTGCTCATACTGCGAAAAATTCTATGTATGTATATATATGTACCATAATTTCCACAACTGTAAATGCATCGTACACTGAAAATAACGTTTAAGCAGATAAGGTAAAAAAATGTAAGTATTTTGTATTTTACAGTCGCACTTTAATAATCTCTAATATTTTTAATTTTATATATTAAATACAGTAAATCGTATTTGAATTATTGTACTACTATTTTTTGATTCGTTGTAGATTGTATTATTATATCTTAGTCTTTGAATAAAAATCGAGCGAAAATCTATAATTTTTTCTTATTTTTGGTCATCAACAGTGAGTATTACACAATTTAAACAGTTATAATAAGAAATACAGCTCATTGACTTGTTCATTATTATAGTACATGTTATTCTCATACAATTTGAGAATTTTATATTGAAATAAGAAAAAAAAAAAATTAAAACAATACTTCTTTATGTTAACATTCAGAGCACAATTTATTGTTACCGAGTTATATACATTATCACATGAGGGAGAAGAAAATACTAAAGTTCCTCATTTGCTGAGACCACCATTCAAACTTTTGCAGCTTTTCTTTTTATATCGAGCTACAGTTAATTTACAAGTTTTTATTGCTAAACTGTATAAAAAACAAACTTTTTTCTTTGAACGCTTTGGTAATTTCAAACTTTCAACATTTTTTGGGCTTCGTCTGACAAATCTTTGATCTTTCTTTTTTCTTTCACGCGTTTAGATGTAATCAATGGATCAGAATATGTTAATAGATAATGAATGATGTCTATAATACTATAAGATCTATTGCTCATTCTGCTGTGTTCTAGCCTAGCCTTTCGAAAGACTTTGTTGCTACACTCCAGAGGTTCTTCCGAGTAACTTCCTATTGGTAAATCAAAGGAATTTATAATATCTGCACCATGAATGAAGATCTTATGCAGTGTTGGTGGCATCATATACCAAGAATACAGTTTGATACATAACTCTGCAGTTCTCATACAGTACTTTTTGAACTTGACTATATCTACTTTTTTGTTGCAAGATAACAATTGCAAAATGATGTGTATTCTTTCAATAAAATTTTGATCTACACCTGTGGACTTAGCTGCTAATTCCGAATTTCCGAAAAATACCCTTGCTACGTTTCCGCTATTTGTTGTCCCACATCCCTGCTTTACAATATCTACCGATATACCTAAGCAAGACTTCACACTTTCCTGTACTTTTCTCTTCCTTTCCTTTTTCATTAATTTTTCAGTTTTAGTCTTAGCTTGAAATTTTTTAAAGTCTAAATTGTATGAAATATGTAACCACAATTCCAAACATCGAATCCAGGCATGCAATGTCGAAAGGCCGAATTTATAAAATTCTGTTTTGCTAGGAAGTTGTAGTACAAACTTTAGGTCGTTTACATATTTTGGACCAACTCCACATATGTTACATCGACTGGAAGCTTTTTCGTCAGTTAATGCATAACAATTTTTGTTATCAAGCATTGTGCAATGCATGTCAAAACATGTTTTGAAGTGTAAATCGAGAACACAAACATTAAAAAACTTTACAATATTTAGTAAATTTAAATAGTGGTTATAGAGTTTTTTGATAATTTACTATTTTCTTGAACAAACCGAAATTCAATGGGCCTGCAGTCGTGAACAGAATTTCGCGTCTGATTTTCCCATAAAACTGTAGTGCGTGCTTTTATTTGCAATGGTACCATAGAAATTATGAATACAGAACGATCTGAATTCGTTGCATAGCTGTCGTACATTTTTTCTTCATCACTATCTGAATTATCTGAAAAGCTACTCTGCGAATCACTCAAACTTTCTGGAGCATTATTAACACTAGCATTCAATTGTCTTTTTGGACTTGTAGTACTCCACCTTTGATTGGTAGTCTGTTGTCCAGAGGCTTCGTCCATTCCCCACTTTCCTACGAATACTAAATCTTTATTCTTCAATTTTAGAAGCTCATCTTTGCCTAAAGTTAGAAGAATTCGTTGAATAGTATGCTCTAAAAGTCGAATAAAATTGATTTTCACACCATAGTCAAAAACTGTTATACTCTCTGGATAGCAACAAGTTTTTGCTTCTACAACTTTGTGATAAGATGGGTACTGGAAAGTGCTGAATCTGCCATTATACATCTGTAGTTTATGATATTTCCGTCTAGTCAGGTTTAAATCCATACACATTGCTACTACGTCGTCAATGTCCCCATCTACAGGATATACATAGTTATTACTATGTCCTACAACGTTTTCTCCAGTCTGTAAACTTTTGAATTCCAATGCTTTAGACAGTTCTTCACGAGTGTGATTGGATGCTAATTCTCTAACTCTTTATCTTTTAGTTCGCTAACATCCTTCTTCGTAGCTCGTTCGTGGACGACCTTTTTTCACTTGTGTAGGAGTTTTTTCATTCGATGACGTTACATAGTTAGGCTGTGACTCATCGTCTTGCGGTGCTGGTAAGGTAACAATGAAGTCTTGCTGTAAGAACTCGGAATATTTACTTAGAAATTTACTTTTGGTCCGAGAAACATCCAACCATCTTTTGTTGTATGATTTTATGAACGTATTAACTAATTTTTGTTTAATTTCAAAAATATCTTGCTCAGAAAAATCATGAGTTGTTTTAATACTGTCGATGATAATGTCCGATCTATCGTTATTGCTACTTGATTTGTTAGTCCATAAAATATCGCAGAGAGATGAATAAGGAACTTTGAACTCCATTTCTAACTGCCAATCAACATAATAATAAACAAAATGTCTGACAGTATTTATTACTACAATTTTTCTCCTTTCTTTAACATTAGTGGACTGTTTGACAGTAGATAAAGTGGTTAACAAAATGAAGCTCTAATCTTTTCATTGATAATCTGATTTCACATTACCTATAAATAAATAAACAGTGAAACTGAAATTTTTTTAAAAATATGTAAAAAATAAAAATGCTAACCACCTTACATAATGTGACATTTATCTGGCAATAAATGTTGCGCTGTCCGACACGATCATGGCTATGAATATTTCAATCAATTTTGAGTCTTTTAAATTTGATTAGGAGTATAAAAATTACGTTTGGATTTTTCACAATGCTTCAGTTTTTTCAGGTAAATGCCCAAACGTAAAGAAAGTGTAATAACTTTTCAAAATATAGCTTTTCAAAATTGGAGAATGCTGTTACTTGACACCAAATATGGGTCGCTCCTTATCCTAAAATAAGAAGTAAATTCTAAAATCCATTAATTTTGTACATAGTTTCTTGTTGTGGGCATTTGTGCATATTAAAAAAAATTATATTTTACAACGATATGATACGTACAATTATATATATCATATTATTTCTAACATAAAAACTAAATCTAAGTCCGCTATGGGTTACTTAAAGTTAGTTTTTGCACGATCAGCAAACAAATATGATAATTCAGCGTTCCGGTACTCATGGTTAAGATGCTTATGTATCTTTATAACAATTTACTATCTAATAAACAAGGCATTTTAGTACTTCGATTCATGTGGTTAAAGCTCTTACGTTTAAAAAATAGTTGTTTGATAAATATAACAATCTATTGGGTGCTCTGGGTCACTTGGTTTCAGTTCTTGGCTTATAAAGAATGATTTTACAATGAACATACTCGGTTAGTATGTGCTGTGGGTCATCTGCTTTAAGTTTTTATTTTAATATTAATGTATTGACTACTAAGCAAGATCAATAAATGGTCTCGGTAATTTGGTTAAAGTTTTTTGGTTACAAATAATTATTTTTTAATAAGTTAATGGGGCCAGTAATTGCTCTGTGTAACTTGGTTTAGTTGTTTATGTTAATGACAAATTATTGATAGATAAATGAAGCATGTATGCACTCTGGGTCGTTGGGGTATTGACGTTGGACCTAACTAGGTTTACGTGTAATGGCCCATATAGCCGATTCAAACTTTACGGAAGTCTGTCTGTTACTTTCAAGAACACTAATTACCTCTACACATCATGCTGTCAACAGCGGTATGTACCAATGTATTCTTGAGTATTGCTATGCAGGAGCACATGAAATACATGGTGTTTATTTACTTCGTTTCTTAACGAAACCCTCTCGCACTCTACTTTCAAATAATAGAAGCACTAAAAATGAAAACTGATGTCGACTGAGTTGTAGAATGTGAAACGGAAAACTGTACATAACATTGCATAAAAACCAATGTATATATCCTAACTGCACTCTCATACTAAATATATACCAACAAAAAAAATTCGGATAAACTTTTATCGTTATACCTCTTATTACTCTGAATTACCAAAATAAAATTGTAAATTTTTGTGTAATCAAGTTCCTTGCGTATAAAGACAAAAAGAGCTACACCAAATCAACAGTTTATAATAATACCATTGACATATTATGTATAAAATCAATACTTAACTGAGCTCTATGAAGCTAATTTTAATTAGATTTCGATACTCACGTATGTTGTTTATTGTCTAATTCGCTTGTATCCTCGAATAATTAAGACTGTTAACAGACACCGAATACCCATTTAGTCATACTTATGATAACACCTAATAGTAATAAACATGTTTTGAAATAAGTATATACGAGTATGGTTCTTTTATATCAACACTCTTTTGGGAGCGTGTACATAAACTAAGAAGTATAGTAACGGAGCTAATAGAAACCAAAAGTAGGAGAGATTATGATGAAGACACGAAATACAATCATCAATCTTAAGGTACAGTATACGTATCTCGGTCGTACATAAAGGTCGCGAGACTAGGGTTGTTAAAAATACCGGACGTCTCATAGGAGACCCTACGAGACTTGAGTCTGATGGGTCTGGTAAGTCTCAATGAAGTCTGCTAGCCTAATAGACTGGAGCTGACATGATATATCTTATCGAATAAAAAAAAAAAAAAAGGCGCTTGATAAACTTTTACATATGATATAATGCATTCTGTATTAGTTCGCAGGTAATGACTTTTTGTGATGGTAAATAACCATTATAAGTAAGGATAATCGTACTGCTACTCAACGAATATCACGTAGTTTATCAACACAATGTTGGTGGGGATTTTGAGGAGATTTTTAGGTTTATCTTTATAGGTCTCAAATCAGTTCAAGTGGGTTGACTATTAGATCAGTGTGCTTTATTTGTTTGCCGTACGTAACTCTGCTGCGAATTTCTCAGTAGCATTACTTTTAAAAACTTTACGTGGACTATATAAATATACATGAATTATGCATGAAAATATTATGTAAAGTATACATTAAAAATGCATACAAAATCTTGTTGCATTTTCAACGTAGAAAATTTACGTAGAATTTTTTTTAAGATGAACCATACATAGATTTTAAGTTCCGTAATTCTGGGTAGAAGTCCCAAGCGGAAAAAGGACTAGAAATTTTTTATACACGCATTAGTTTACCTAGATATCACACATGGAATTTACAAAAAAAAAATTTTATTGGGATTCCATGCGAATTCTATGTACATTATGTATGGAATTCCCGTAGATTGCACATAGATTCTTCCTAAGGTTTGTACTTGTACACTATTGTATAAATTTGAGCGAATATTTAATAAGAACCACATCATATGCAATCGTCAATTTGATGTAATATTATGAGTAAGTAGTAGGCTTGTTATTTATTTTTTGTTATGTGCTTAAAGTAACTACAATTTTTAGTTAAAAAAAATCTATGAATAATATATAATTTTATATTTGGGCAAAGTAAACAAATCAGGAGAAGAGTCTCTTCCACAGTATAGATCGTATATTTTGAGGTTATACAAAAATCATTCAGTCCGTAGAGACTTCTAAGGTCCAAATAAGGAGCCCTTAGTTTTTTTTTGATAATCAGGTAACATAGTAAACACTAGAGACAGTGAATTCCTGCTAGGATATATCCATTATTTCTATTATTCGACGGAAAACATTTTTTTTTGAGGTTATGTTACACTTTAACGGAAAAGTGGCAGAAGCTTGTTAAAGCCTAGAGCATCTCCGTTATTCAAAAAAACAAATCATTGGAATTGGTCAAAATTTAAGCAGAATAAAGATTTTT
This sequence comes from Copidosoma aretas, assembly GCA_030522625.1. Taxonomy (NCBI): domain Eukaryota; kingdom Metazoa; phylum Arthropoda; class Insecta; order Hymenoptera; family Encyrtidae; genus Copidosoma; species Copidosoma aretas. The sequence continues at coordinate 21,342 of JAPYYV010003148.1, forward strand.
TGCCGCAAAAACTGCTTTTTTAACCACTGTGCGCCGGGTCGTTCGCGCTGATGCGAGAACGACGGTATCGTGGGTGGCTGAGGTTACTGATCGTGCGTGGCACGGCAGATCACTTCGGGGTGTCCAAGAGTATGCTGGTGCATCGTGGTCGCAAACACGTGAATATACCGTGGAGATCGATCAGAGAGAGCGATTGAGAAAGAGCGCACAAGACAAAACGAATGAACAAATAGCGACGTTAGTTAAACGTAATCTGCGCGAGCAAGCAGGAGGTCACGGAAAAACTAGGCGCGACTTGACTATGATGAATCTCAAGAGAGCCATACGTTAGTATCTCAAGAGAGCCAGACGTAGAGTGCAGAATTCACCGAATTAGTAACAGTGGAATGAATTAGTCTCGGTGCGTCGGCACTGCTCGAGACCCTCCCCTCTCCCTCTCTCCTCGTATGCGGGCGGAGAGTCTCGATACAGTGCTGACTAATTCGCGTGAAAACTATCTCTTACCCTCTCCCTCCTCTTCTCTTTCTTTTTAACTATGTATGCATACCGACGATGCGTGGATGTGCGTGGACGATTGTACGGAAGTAGCGTCTCTCTCTCTCGATCTATGGACAGACGCGGCTGTCATATATGTATATGGAAATTTTACACTGAACTGACCGAACATTTTCCCCGCGTTGCCAGTGACCGAGCCAAATTGATGTGTGATTGTGTATCCGTGAGTGTCTTCATAAATAATTGATAAGGTTCTTTTTAGTCGGCAATGGGCATTAACGTGTCACGCAGCGTTGAAAGGTGTTATTTGCAGTCTTGACTGTAGCGACTCCAGTGACCCTGTTGTCGCGTCGCCTGGATGCACCATGGGCACTCTTCCCAGCTTCTATTGTGCATAGGGAATGTTTTTGTCGATAACAAGGACGATTGTGTCCGGTTTGAGGTCATCATCTCCCGTGCACCATTTTTGCCGCTTTTGAAGTTCCGTGAGATACTCGACTTGCCATCTCTTCCAGAAATGTTGTCGGGCCTTTGTAAGAAATCGCCAGATAGGCGACTGTCTGGAACAGAAAGCAAATTACATTCCGGCAGCATCGTCATAGGCCGACCGAATAAAAAATGCGCTGGTGTTAGTGCGCTCGGGTCGTTTGAATCGGTGGAAAGGGAGCATAATGGTCTAGAATTTAAAAGAGCCTCGATCTCGATTGCAAAAGTATTGAACTCTTCGAATATAAGCAACTGATCTCCAATGACGCGCTTGGAGTGCTGTTTGAATGATTTTACGGCTGCTTCCCAAATACCACTAAAATGGGGAGCGAGAGGGGGGTTAAAGTGCCAGGTTATACCCTTATGTGAAGCGAAGTGCTCCACGCTGGCTCGAAACCTTTTAGATTGGAAAAGCACGTATAATTCAGGAAGTTGGCTGCTCACACCGACGATGTTTGACCCGTTGTCGGAATAAATGTTAGATGGCCGGGCTCGTCGACCGATAAATTGTCGCGGAGCACCTAAAAACCTGTCGGATGTCAAATCGCTCACGATTTCCATATGCACCGCCTTTGTTGCCATACAAATAAGAACGCTTTCGTATGCCTTAATTTACGCGCGATTCCTATGTTTCTTTTCCTTGATGAATAACGGACCGAAAAAATCACCTCCGACGTGCTCGAATGGGAAAGCCTTGGTGTCGCGTGATTTAAGAAAATCTCTTAATTTTTATTGGAATTTTTGCACAGAACGCAGCGTCGAACGATTTTCTGAACTTGGTGTATTCCGTCCAATAGCCAATACCGTTGTCGAATGGCAAAGAGAGTGCTTTGAATTTCGGCGTGGTAGGCGTTTATATGCGTCTCACGAATCATAAGATCGGTTACGTGATGGCGAGAAGGTAAAAGTACTGGAAATTTGCGATCTGAATCTATTGGTGCGTTAATTAATCGACCCCCGACGCGAAGAAGTCTGTCTCCGCCAACAAACGCATTGAGCTCTGCTAATCGAGTTTTGTTGGCTCACTTCGCGCTTGTTACGTGATTAATTTAGGGTTGATATTGTTCGGATTGAATGAGCCAAAGAACTATTTTTTCCGTCGCGATTCTTTCTCTCGGACTAATGTTTTTACCTGTATGCGTGTTCGATCTGAGTAGCTGTAAACATTAGGAAACAGAGTTAATTAAAGTCAAATATGACAAAAATCGCGAAAAAATTTTTGAAGTTAAGTGATTCAATACAAGATACGCAATTTCTCTTAAGCTAGGTAATCGCGAGACAGCGGGGACTACGTTTGCTGGCCATGATTTTCTGATGAACAAAGCCAAGAGGGCTCTTCAAGCAATAGATCGTTTCGAAGAAAATCGCTATGAAGCTGACCACGTGTCAAAGCATCGGTAGGTTGTCAGCCGTTCTAACGTGGCACCAATCTACCTTGTCTCCGAACGCCTGTATTTCGGCGACGCAATTGCCTTCGAAGCGCGGATGTGCGTGGACTATTGTACGGAAGTAGCGTCTCTCCCTCTCGATCTAAAGACAGGCGCGGCTGTCATATATGTACATAGAAATTTTACACTGTAACAACCGAACATGGAGTATTCATATAACTTTCTACTAATGCAAAAAAATTTTTTTCTTGAAAGAAGGACTAGAACTTGTGTATAAATAAAATTAAAACTTTTGAGAACAAGATTATTTAATATCATTTTAAAGTAAAATTTTTTAATTTTTACAAAAGACAAGTAGACTTAATAATGTAAAATATTTATATTTTTTAATCAATTAATTGAGAATATTCATAATTTCAGAATATCACAGTAGGGTTGGACGAAAATTTTTGTATAATTTTATTATTTAAAAAAAGTAAGGATCTTGGACCGAGAGAAAATGGAAGTTTTCTTCACAAATGTGCATCTCTCCAGGGCGGTCCCTGGGCCCGAGGGCGCTTTCGAAGCAACGCCCGAGGGACTGTTGGGACCCCCCTGGTCGGATGTACATGAGTAAAGAATGCTATTTTTCCTACCGAGGGCGCACCAGCCTCTCCAAAACGTCCCAAGTAGGAAAATACATTTTCCGTCTTCTAACCTTTAAATGGCACTTTCACCGCTTGATTTTGGGTTATCAGACGGAAAAATAGTATTCGAAACTCGTGCGTAAAGGCTTATTTACGAACCTCGTTACGGGCCAGTAAACTTCTCAGTTCGTAAATATAAGCCTTTCCGAACTCGTACGAATTATGCTACTTCTTACTATGGGCACAAAGTGCGGCAAGCAAGCCCTTTGCGCTTCGGTTTTAAGAAAAATGATGAATTTTCTATATATATCTACAAAATCTCATTTTTAGCAATGTTAGATGCTCTTCTCATAACCGCTGTAACTTTACTTTAGAGGCACTCGATTGAACAATATTTTTTTTTTTTTTGGTAGGGCTTGACTTTAGTTTTTGTCTGGGATAGAACATTCCAGCGGCACAGACAGTTTATCCAAAGGCTGCACTGAAGTAAAAGTTTTTTTTAAATTGACCAAATTTTACTAATATGAATCCTATAACTTTTGACGGATAAACATTGTGGTTAATTCATTGTAGGTGTTTGTTAGGGATGTTATTTATTAGGAAAACTTGTAAATCATACAAAAAAAATTTTATTCTACCAACTTTTTTCCAATATAATTTGAAGCAGATCCAAGCCACGTACGGCAGAATCACTTATATATGATTTAAAAGGTAAATCTTGAGTAAATCCATTGATTGAACTTCAGACGTAGCAACAAAGTTGACCAGGACTAAAAAAATCTCTTTTTAAATCAATAACTATTTTATTAAACATTTGACTTTCAGATTGGCTAATAATCATTGAAAAAGCTAAATAAACAGGGAATTGCCTTTTTTTGACGTACAAGGGTACTTAATTTCACAATAAGTATGACAAAATGCGATTCATGTGGCAAGCTTGTGAAGCAGACGAAGCCTCGGCGACCGTGCTACCATTTACTTTTAATTGGGATGCTCGAATTTTCGAGTCGAGAAAAAACATCAGTCAGTTACCCGGAGTGACCTCAGTTAGCCTGTATAATATAACCCGCGTATAAGTAGTATAATAAACTTTTTGTGGCAAACATTAACACAAGTTTGGCAACAGTACCCTGCGTAAAAGTGGCTTACGTTTGCCAAACTTGGAAAAACTTTTGGTTAGCAAAAGTTTGCAAATGAAATTGCCACACTTGCGTTTTCACGTTTGGCGAAGTTGGGCAAAAATTCGATCGCCCACGTTTCCCAATGTTTGTCTAACTTTGTAAAAGTATAAATACATAGCTGTTCAAAGTAAGTGTTTAACTTTTTCCTTTCATCGGTGCTCACACGCTATTTAAAATAGTTAAAAATGAGAAATTATAACTTTAATATTTCAAAGAAAAATAAAATAAAAATCTAAAGCAAGGTAAAATCAAACGAAAAGAAGCAAGACAGAAATTAAATAAACGATGCTTAATACTTACTCAAATTTTGTGGTTATAAAGAAAAAATTATCATGTAAATGGTAAAATGATTTCAAAACAAAAACTTTAACTTGTTTCCGAATATTATTATCGAATTCAATGATTTTTTTTCATATAAAAAATTAACATTTAAAATTGCTTACCTTTACGTATGTTATTTCTCATAATAAATAAACAAATTTTTTACAGCCGAAACAAATTTTATCACCATATTTCTACTGTTACAAAGTTGGGCAAACATGGGATAACGTGGGCAAATAATTGCCTAACTTTACAAAACGTGGAAACACAAGTGCGGCAGTGGCGTAGTCAAGGGGGGGGGGGGGGTATCTGGACCGATTTTACAGTTAATTATTTTTATTAACTGACAATTTTTTGAGTAGCGAGGTTTGAATTAATTCGGATGTGTATATATATATATACATATATATCTGTGACCCCCATAAAATAATCCTGGCTACGCCACTGCTAAGTGCGGCAAATTGTTAGTGGCAATGGTTGGCAAACTTTAGCCAACCAACAGTTTTGCCAAGTTTGGCAAGCGTGCGCTACTTTCACGCGGGACTATACGTGCCACTTTTACGTTTTGACATTCCTTTAAGTTTGAACTTTTGACTATAAATAATTGTACAACAACAACTCTTAATAAATAATAGTTAAAAATGAAATTGATTAGAATGATATGTTAACCGTGTAAATGGACTTATTAATCTAATATTTTACATAGTGAATGTCAGATACAATTTTTACGATAGACGCTATTATTTAATTGTACAAGCATTACCGCACGCATGGTGACATGCTTCATTAAACGTGTAAACGTTAGTGTGGCATTTAAGTATCATTGCTAAACTTGGGCCAACGTTTGCCACTTAAAGTTTGGCGCAAGTTGGCTACACTTATACTACTTTTACGCAGGTAGCTAACAATATAAAAATTAACAAAAATATTTAAATCAATGCGAGTAAATTTAATAATTTTTTTTCGGTTTTCGTAGAAGACAATATATAATAACCCTGATGCTAAAATTATTCTATTTTACAGTAATTAAATTTTATAAACAAACCCTTGACCTTAATGATAACCATTTAATAAAAAAACTAATCTTATTACAGAAATTCATTAGGCTTATGCTCAAAAATATGTAGTATCCAAGAACAGGAAAATAATTTCTTGATAGCTATTTAATGTATTATTATTGAATAAATAAATATAGCTGAATACATGCGAGTAATTGCAACACAATCTCACAGTTTTAATTGTCCATGATAAGGAAGCCAATGAAAAATCTTTTATTACATGATACATGCAATTTACGATTAAACAAATTATGTCAAGCGTCAGCTTTAGTTATTCATTACTACGAAAAGTAACTAAAAATTTATTTACGTTGTATACTAAGAATTTTGAACCCTTTGTATAATCAATGATTTATTATTAATAAACTTACATGATAATAAATAAAATTAAAAGTGTTTAAAGACTTGAACGATTGACGAGTTGACAGGACTCGCGCATACTTTGTTACTTTTCTAATCCATTTATTGGAGCCAATGAACTTTTTGCAGATTATAGTATAACCATATTTTAAAAAGATGTTACATCACCATGAAAATTAAATTAAAACAAATGTTAAAGTTTAGAAAAGTTTAATGGTGCTTTCATACTCAAAATATTAACTACTTTTTATCGTCGTGATTCTATTTGACTTATTTATTAATTGAATAATCTTTTGGTCTCAGATACTGAATTTATATTTTGAAAAAATCGATGTTGAGAAGGGCAAATTTTGGTTGATTAAGTGAATATTAATTAGTAAGCGTAAGCGCTCACCTTAATTCAAAGAACATTGTAATTGGGTCTCTGGTCCGTTAATGAATAAATAAATACATAAATAGTATAAAAACTATACTTGTGTTGCATTTTAATCATTAAATGCAGTCTAATAATAATATTCATTAACAAACAGCCTGCTCCTAATAACAATGTAATAGAAATAAATTATTCATCATCATTGTAGCCATCGTAGCTTCATCCCAAATGAAGCTCCATCTATAGAGTCAGTTATAACAGATTCATGCAATGTCCATGTGTAATTAATGCTAGCACATTACAGTGAGAGATATAAATGAGACTTTAAAATTCAAATTAGCTTTGAATTTTAAATTTAGCACTCATTTCGAGACTTACCAACGAGGTCAAACATAGACAACCAATCAATTCGCGTTTTAAAAAGCGACGCATAATTTTTTTAGTATAGGAATATTTGAGTGCGAAATCACATGCTTTCAAGGAAATATACTTCTACGGAAAAGCTAATCATTTGCGATTAACAACAGATTCATGCAATGTACATGTGTAATTAATGCTAGCACATTATAGTCAGAGATTAAAAGTAAGCTTTTAAATTTAAATTAGTTTTGAATTTTAAATTACGAGCTCATTTTAAGACTTACCAATGAGGTCAAACATCGACAACCAATCGAATCGCGTTTTAAAAAGCGACGCATAACTTATTTAATATATATTTTATATTTTGTAATCAAGTGGCGTGGCAGCGCTACGCTGGAAAGTAGGAGAACTACGCTAGCACGCAGCCGCGACACTATTATACTTCTTTGGACTACTCAAATTTCTAGTTTTGCTTCATTTTATTTATTTAGAATAATGAGCATTTAAATCTTAGCATACATACTATTTGAGACCTAAAGAATTGTACAGCAAAAAGTCTGCTCCGAACCGTTTACGCTTTGTAAGCATCTGTAGTTGATAACTGATCGATGCATCTGAGATCTTTTATCGTCAGTGTCATAAGGACCGTCTGACTTTTTCTTTCCCTCCTTGTATAAGAACAAGCGAGAGGTCAGCGGGTAAGAGCTTTAAGCATATATATATATAGTTTTGAAAATATATATAAGACAGGCAGAAAATGTGTGTTTGTTTTTCTGAGGAAGATTATTATTCTTGTTTTCTTTTTCTCTGTGTATACAATTATTTCACTTCTGTTATCCTCTCGTGTCATCGATATTAATTACAATTTGTTATATGTTATGGTACAGTTTGCAATGTCTGCATAATCTGGCTGTTACGTAAAAATTAAAAACATTGATAAAAAATATTGGATCTTGCGCCACTTGATGCAGAAAAACTTTCAAATAACATGTAGTAAAGCAAGTGCAAGTACTAAATATTAGTGGGTTCCAATACACAGAATAGTACATTGTGTCACTAGCGGGGTAGAATAGCCCATCGCGCACGTGAGCGCCGCAGGCACCTAAGCCGCTCCAGCAACTATTGGCTTCGAGCGCAATTCTGAAACAGCGCTCTTATCGAGCAACTTGAGACCGATGGGTCGGACTAGGAAAGGATAGAAGTACGTATATTGATAGTGAACGTCAACACATCTAGACAGACGAGACTATATATGCATACTACTATCATTTTTTAGTCCAACCAATCTTTCTTTACATTGCTCGAGGGGGCGCTGTTTCAGAATTGCGATCCAGGCCAATAGCACACGAGTCACACACGCTATAATTCTTTGCACATGCACGCCGAATGTGCCATGTATTTCACCATACGGACTTTAGTTTGTCATTAGGCGGATATTGCAAGAAGTGCGTGATCCGCCAAAATACTGCACTGAATGGCGCGGTGAAATCTGCACTGTACGGGCATGAGTAACCGAAAAATGTTTTAATATATACATTGCCAAATATACTGGCCAGAGTGTTTTCAATGGAAAACAGGCACTACAATATATTTTCAATGATCTTTTTTTCATATGTCTATTTAGTTGTAGAACGAAAATAGTCCTTTAAGTCCATTTAGTTTCGGCACTGTGATAAAATTTAAAAATTGATATCGGATGAATCGTCTCGAAAAATTGCAATATGGATACTTGGATAATCTATCGACAATTTTTTGTGCATTCATTTAAATACACTCTCAACTGGATGCATACCGAAAGTATATAGTTTTTAAAAGAACAATTCCTTTGAAATATATAAATTACACATGAAAAAGTATTCAAACATTTATTCTTTCATAAGAAATGACTTAATATTGAATTGTTTATGGTAACTGATTATAATTATGGTATAATATATTTGCATGATTTCTTGAAAATAGTAACCATTGAATAAAGCCAAAAATCAATAAAGTCGACCGAGTATATACTTCTTGTAATTTATTAGGACGATTCATATGATGCTAAATTTTAATTTAATCACAGTGAACACTTTAAATAAACCCATGAGTGTGTTATTTTCTGTACAAAATTTGTTATAAGTGCAAGAAAAAGGATCTTTGAAAATGTATTGTAGTGTCTGTTTTTAATTTTCAACTCACTTGCCTGTTGATTAATAGAATTGACAACATTTTTTCTGCAATTTTAATTATACATGTTATATAATAAACTGAAAATCGTAAGTGCTCTTAAGTTACGTAAGATTGAACCAAAAAATTTTCACTTGCCAAGGTGATACCTTTTAAAGGTTCTTTTTTTGGTTGTACTTACCTTCCAATTGATTCAATATTTATTAAGTTATGTATTCCATTGTGTTTGCGCTACGCTTGCTAATTTTATGTTTTATTATTATCCTTGTACTGATAATTATCATTACATTTTTGTTTCAATGTTGTTCAAGCTATTTCTTCGGATGCAAACGTGTCATGTTTTACTGTGATGATGCCTTAAAAAGGGCTTCTGTAGAATGTCGAAATATCGGTCATAGATAATGCACATTCATTCAAAATTATGTTCTACCGTTCGCTTATTAGTACAATTGTTTGTTATGCTACGATAAAGTTACTAGTTTATCCAGAATTATTTACATACATCATTATTAAAGAGTACTTAAAAATAACAATGCACTATACTGAGGCTATAAATATTTTCTTGCCTATTCTTGTTTGTGCAAAAAAAAACCACCAGATAGATTTGACTCTCATAGATGTAGATTTCTGCTGGAGTCATGTATATTAGCAATAAATAAAATATAACATATTTGTAGCTTTATATATGATTTTTCGTTCATTACAAGGGTTTCTCTCAAAGTGAGCAAGGGCAATTAAGATTTCTTAAATTATGTCTAGTCACGAAAGATAAAGAAACAGTGTATACTTTTTTGGAATCTGTCATTTCTGCTAAAAAAAGTCAAGATGAAAAATCACATGATAAAACCACAGTAACATTAAGATACTTGTTACGCTCTGTTTCCTTATGGCTTTTGTCCCAAGGAGTGTCATATGTTAGAAAAGGCCTGAATTTATAAAAATTATTCTAGCTGCCTGATCAAATTTTACAGTAAACAGACTACATGATAGAAAGTGCGGATACTTATTCTGTGAAAAAAAGATTGCTTCATCAAAATTGAGATATTGCGTGAGTGTGAGATGTAATTTTTTCAACAAGTCATTTAAAACACAGAGATCATTTACGTATCGTTCGATTCTTATTTTTTGAAGATAATTTTGTTTCTTAAACTATTGCCAAGAACTTTACTGATTTAAATTTTAAAAATATTAAGTGTACACAATCGTAGGTCTAAATGTTTATCCCCCAACAATTAAAAACTAACAAAATTCAGAACTACCTTTTTGAAAATTTGACGGGTTACAAATTCGAATCAGTGAAGTTGTGAGAAGTCATTCAAGGAACAAAATAAGCCTTGGAAAACTAAAATCCAACGAAAAGTAAAAAAAGTCTCCATACTGTAAGTAGCTTTTTAAAAAACTGACCGTGTACACTTGTAAAATATTGCAAGTTTGACGAAATAATTTTTTTTCAACACATCAAGTAACCTTATTTTGTATTGTATAATCTGTTTTTTGTCAAATTTTATCAGGCAACTAAATTATTTATCGTAAATTAAGGCCTTTTATAAAATATTAGACTCCTTAACTCGCCATGTGGCTGTCTAAAAATGAGTTGGTTTTTAAACTATTCAATTTTATACATGCCACCTGGTTTTGGTAAAACTACTTGATTTTATTGGGTTGATGTACCATTTTCATAATTAGGGATGGACCATAAATTTTTTTAAATATTAACTGTGAATCAGGATAACAAAAACATAACGAATAAAATATTACAAGGTATCTATAAAACTACATGGTTCTTATAAAACCATGGAGTTTCAAAAAAACACATAGGTTTTCGCGCTGAAAAACAACAATAACCGAAGTTGTTTTATTACATGTTTCTCTATAGTTATCACATTCAAAACAATACATTTTCCAAATAAATTTCTTTGGCGGAATGCAAATAGTCGTTAACAAGCCTGTACCTTTATTTGTAAAGATGCTAGTCCACTACAAGGCAAACAAGGGTGAGGTAAACAGAAGGGGGTAAACAGCATAGTAGACTATGAAAAAAATTTTTTATCCCAAATATTTATAATATTAGTATTTATATTGACATTTATGTAAACAATTTGTACCACGGAGACGTGTCTATTTACCAAGAAATCTAAATGAGTACTTAACATAGAAGTGCAATAAGTATTTAAATTGGCCTGAACTATAATAAAATGCAGATAATATAATAAACTGATAAGTATTGTATTGAACATGGTTTAGGATAATGATGCAACGGGATGACATCTTTTCAACATGTTTGGAGTACAAAGATCAATTTATATTTAAGATTCTATTATTAAAAGTATGTTTAAATAATCTGAAAATGTGTTAAACAATGTTTTGATATGCATATGTATATGTAAGAGTCGATAAAATATTTGTTTAGCGTATTTGAAACATTTTTACTTACGACTTTTCTATAATTATTGGTGGTCTCACGATTTTCGTATGTATATTCTTAGGATCAGCTAAGTCTGCGACAAAAAGTGTGATAGTTGGATTAGGAGTATCTGGCTGCAACATTTTAATTTTTTTATGTGCATGTACAATATAATGAAATTACATGTCACGGTCTAATTCTAATAAACTTATTTGTATTTAAGAGAAACTATAGCATAACTCGAAAAAACAAATTTTCTCAGCAGACATAAGCAATATGATTGATATTTCAAACATACAAACGTTATGTTGCAAGAAATCTTTGTACGTAAGCATATGTGCTTTTGCGTGGAATAAAATGAGCAGTGCGTTACTATATCGTTCTTCAGTACACAGTATTCATTATACATAAAGATGGACTTAACAATAGAAGACAAATTTGTATTTTTAAAAAACTTGTAGGCGAAAAAGGTGAGGTTTCTCTTACGCTTTATTGTAAAATCCATAGTTTGTTTAGGAAAAATCACTTAACTTTAGGATATTGATTCTAAAATTTTCTCAAAGTCTCAAGCTTCGAGGGATAACTATTTACTATCTTTGCAAAGCTCAATTATTACTAATTATCTATGCTACTAATAAAGCTTTAATTCATCAAGATTTTTGTGACATCTTATTTCAAAGCTCTCAAATGGATGTGGTCTTAAAAGTGCCTGTGCACGGGCCTGGCCTAAAGAGTTAGCCTTAGATTTCACTCAAACATAGCAATAAAAAATATTCTGCTCAGCCGTTGGGTATATTTGAAATTATTGCTGTGTAAAAGTTCAAATTCTAATACTTTCAGATTCATTGGTCAACTTGCAGGCCAATTCTGCCCTAAACTGATTTAAAGCATTCTGAACGATCGGGCTAAAACCGTATGCTATAACCAATTTTGAGATAAGCAGCCAATGTATGGTTTAGTCAAAGTGACTTCATCTTTAAATACATGAGATAACTTATATATACACTTTAAAGAAAATGCTTAAGAGTATGTTTAAATATGTACGAGAACTTTGTACAGTATTATGTATTTTATATTTCTAATAAAAGTCTATTTAACATGGCAAATACATCCAGTATTTATGATTTGCGCTCTAATCGATCCGAAACCATCATGCTAATTGCAAACGAGTAATTACCGTCCAATTATTTCCAGTAAACTTGGTAAATAGTTACTCTTTATGTGGGAAAATGTAAAAAGATAGTAATCATCACTCTTGAAACTTATCCAACAAATGTTCAATAAAAATTAATCAAAGACTTCATGATAAAAAAATTATACCGCTGGCTGAGATACCAAAGGAATAAGAATATTTCAAACGGCGTCACGGATCTACTATCCTTAAAATGATTTAAATCTATTTCCAGACGGGACCATAAAGTACAAATCCAAAATCAAGAAAAAAACAAGTGAATATACATAGGCTACTAATTATGTAATAGCATATATGGATTGTTTCTTATTACTTAAACTGTAAAATGTTGTAAAAATTTGTGTGTATATTAATAAATAACTGTGAAAAAAGACAATAAACCAAAAGCAGTCTTGAGACTGCTAGTAGAAGCTATTCATCTGAAGCAAAAGAAACTATCATCAGCTAATAGAAGCGTTGGGCCCTGTATATTGTTAAGAAAATCTTCACAAATTTTAAGTTGCTCTATCTTCTGTATACGGGGGTAAAGGTGGGTCCCTGTTTCCTATTCAAACTGTAAAAATAAAATATCTGACAAAAAAATATTTTATTTTTGCTTGAGTTAGACTGAAATTGTCAAAACTGAAGATTGTGTTGATAGATATACAAAAATATTATTCGTCTATTATTTTCCAAGTAAATAAACTTTATAGAAAATACTATAACGCTGCCGTTAAACTTGGTGTTGCCACATTTGGTATTATTGAATCGGCTGTCTATGTTGCTGTTATCTGTTGTTCGTTAATAACTTAAAGAATTGAAATATGAATAATACTACCAAATTCACTTGAAGTAAGAAACACTTCTATTTGCATCTATAATGTGGAAAAACCTTGAAATTGTATCACTGATATTTATTGCAAGTACCAGATGTCATAATAGTTAGAAATTTCGAATAGCGCGCATACTTGCGACGTCGTGACGTTGCCAAGGTCTGCTTGCTTACTCCCTGAGACGATCATTTTTACGATGAATTCTGGTCTATATATGATAATATCTTAAGATCCAGCAAAAGAAGCACCACTGAATTTTGCGAGGAATCATCTTAACTTACATTGAACAACATAGTATATTTTTTACTAACATTTCATTAGAAAAACTTTAAATCAGAAGTTTTAAAGATCTTGTCCAAAATAACTTATGAAAATCCGTGTAAATCCCGCATAAGGAAGATAGTTTGAAAATATATTACTTTAATCTGAGCACACAGATTGATTTTAAGTATGGTCATACAATGGATACTTATATTATGATTACTTGAAAAACGTTTTATCGATTTCTCTTTACTTTGGCATGACGACAAAACAACCGTTACTCCAAATTATCATACACCCATGCGTGCCTAGTATTTTTGATCGCTGCTGCTACGTCACGTTACGTTACCTTACGTTATTAGATTTGTTCGTTGACCACCAGTGTCCAGGCACTCCATAAGAAGTATGGCTACAAAAAAATCTTGTTTTTAAAGTGATTATTACATTTAACATACTTAAAAATTAAGAGAAATACTGTTCTTCTAATATTTATTGCAAAGATAAATTCAAATGCAAATAAAACGACAGTATTTAAAGTAATAAAAAATTGAATGGTAACTTTTTTCAGGGTGAGCGATATTGATTTTTTCTTTAAGAACCCATCGAGAAATCCTGTAAAAATTGTTAATTTTGGCATGTATCTCTATCACTACGATAAAGCAAATCGTATATGATGCAATATATTATAATTTTACTTGATTTTTCTAATATGCCCTATAAGATTAGATAAAAATCTCAATTGTTTCATAAAAACTATTGGGGTAATTAAATCATTTTCATTATAATGTTTACGGAGTCTTAGATCTAGTTAAGACTCTTTTATATAATTTACTAGCTCGAATAGAATTAATCAGGACCTTTAGTGCGGAATTCGCAGCTACCCGGTAGCTCAATTATGAGAACATCTGTCTGGTGAGCAGAAGGTTGTGTGTTCGAGCTACACTCTGGGAAGAGTATTTTGATTCTCACTGGCACTTTAATAACAAAGTGCTTTTTTCCAAAATTAATGATTTTTAATTCATGTTAAAAATTAATAAACCACATTTATTCTTAAAAAAAACAAGTATTTAGTGTCGAGAGAGGCCTGAGTGCCTCCACCTAGGTGAAGTCTGTATACGATATAATGCATATCCATCTTACTTAATTTCTCTAATATGCCCTATATAATTCGATAAAAATCTCAACTGATTCATGTATACCATCGGGGCAATCGAATCATGTAGACAATTACATGTGTTTTCTCTTCTGTATTTGTCTTAGAGTCGTTGTCATGGGAACGGTTCCTTAAAGAGAAATATAATGGGCTCTAAATCAGCTTAACATCGTAGAATAGTTTAATTATTGAGAAATTTATTGTTGACGGGCTGTATAGATCCCCGCATACCAACTATACCATCCATTGATCTTATTATTTCAGCGTTAAGAGCAGATTTATCGTTGCTTAAACGATTCCATAAGCGTCTTTAGCTAAGATTTGTTATTATAATAATACTCTTTGGTTATTGGTTTTTGAGACTTATTATCTGAAGTGAATTATCTAATAGTCCGTTTATGTAACGAAGCGATTTTAAAAATATTTCACAATTCTTATCATCTTTGAATTAGTCCTTAGATTCTTTTTCCTTCCATTCCACTTTGCATGAGTTTCTTGACGTCTTCTCTGATCAGAAGAAACTGACCAATACGATTATGCAGCAACAAGTAATAAACTGATGTGTTGGCGGACAAATTGTCATTAGATTTTCATTCCAGACGCACATCTACTGAAGCATCTTTCAAGAACTCATTTTACTTTGAACAGTCGATGACAATCACCTGGTTCATGAGGTGCCATGACCACACGATCAAATCTGTTCAGAAAAGTTGCGCAATATTCACCATAGTAGGGACTGTAGTGATTGGCAATCATATTACATAACAATGCATATTAATTTTTCGTGATGTCAAGATTAGTATCACAATAAACATAACACTGGTAATTTAAGTAGAGTTCAACGTTTCGTATGATCTCGTGATCAAAGTTTCTAGCAGTAACATCTCTCTGATTTTTGCGATCAGTTTGGAAGGCAAAAATCACGTGACGTGGCTTTTCTAACTGATTTGACGTCCTGGTTGTCTAGATATTTTTCTATGTAGTAGGTAAGAGTCGGTACTTGTACAGCTCCCAGACTCAAAAACTCATAGAAACAATTAAATCTTTTTGTTAATAATCGAATACCTTTTTATAAGAACCAGACTTTACTACGTAGGGCATAAGCCATTCAAGCCATGGTATTACTATTTTAAACTCTTTCCATGTTGGTGGCTGATTATTCTCTGTGGCACGATTTCCTTCTTGAGCAACTGCATTAAAGTTATTCTTTGATCTGGTAACTATAAATTATGTTCTACATTAACAACTATCTTACAATAGTTTTAGCAGAATGCTTACTTATGCTAATAGAAATCATGACGTTGAAGTTGCCATTCTCAGTAAGACTCGCGGCGTAATGATGTCTCTAACCTGCATTCTGATTAGATACGAATTGACCGGGGCTAAGCGTTCCAATTTTTCATTAGGGTCGTCATTATTTTTATCTCTTTCTCCCAACTTTCCATACATGAGTAGGGAACTGCGATTTGGTAGCTGACATAGGTCTTGATGTTGAATTGATATATGGATTTCATCACTATTAGGATAGGTTGCAGATGCGTATGGAATCCTCAAAGGTGACAGGAGCCTAAATGATTTAAATATCTTTAATGCTTAATGGAACAAGGTAAAAATATTCAAGCTTGTTTCTGCCAGAGCCCTTCATTTTTACTCTTAGACCTTTTAGAAACTGAATATTTTGATATGTAATCTTTGTTTTGCGCTACCGTGCTGACAGTTCGACTGTTCGTTAGCGATTGGATTACATGGTGATCATCTTACATAGCTTTTATGCTTGTGTACTATCATCATTACGGTAAGAGCCTGATGTAAAACCGTACTGTTATGACTTTTTCTCGAAAATTGTCTATATTACCATCCTGATCTACAATGCGTACCTGTATATAGTAAATGATGTGTCCAATAATATTGCGTGAATTTTTACTTCATTTGAATAGGCTTTGGTAGGAATGTTACACCTAACTTTCATGCCCTAAATACTTTAACTATTATTGTATCATTAGAGGCTCCCCTAAACCCCATATGGTCCCCCACAGGCCTCCCCACAAAATAGCGAAAATTTCTTCAAATTTATCCATGAATAAGACCTAACAAGAAATGTGTACACCGCCCATTTTCCTCCCCAGACTTTTTAAAATTTGCATACAATATAATCTTGTTTTGGTATGTTATCTACTCTTTCTACACCGCCCAAGAGGCACATAGACCGGCGTGTCGACTTTTTTATTGTCGTTATTATCTACATCTGTATTTAAATTCTTTAAAATTAATACTTATAAATACACGACATCATACAGATATATGTAATAGTTAAAAATTTAGATAATAGTATAATAATAACAACCGTGGAATTAATCGCCAATCAGTCTTGTGCTTACATCTTAAACAGTGCTCTTTTGCAAGGCACTATTCAAGAGTTAGGCGCGAGGCTAGTCAGCCCCAATAAACCACGGAGAGACAGACATTACCTATACCCAACTTAAAAATCATAATAATCATTCATCATTTGAATAGCTATTATTACTTTGAAGCAACAACTATTTAACAAAACATGAAATGATGATTTTTTTTCAAAGAATGGGCCTGCCGCTCCCCTAGAACCCTTATAAATACGTATAATAAACAATTGTACAAAAATTTTCAGAGTAGCGATTGTTTGAATAAAGCATTCATATTTATAAGATTTTACAACTTCACAAAATCTATGAAAATACATTTTTATGATTTTTTGAATTCGTGTAAAAATAATCATATATCAATGAGTTTTGTTAAAAAAATTTTTAAATTAAAATTGTTTAGAACCATTTACATTCAAAATTTGTTCTTTCCTTCGATAAATATATGTACATTAAAAATATACAATTTTTGTAACATAACTACACTTTATAGAATATTATTCCATCATGTCTTGTAAGAATATTCAATAACAATAATAAATTCATATGAGAACTTAATTTCTTAAATTGGCATCACAATGTCTAAAAAATAATAATATTGTGGCGTACGGTATACATAGCATACCAATACGTACGCGCCCTACCATCTTAGATAGGGACGTATGACCAAAAGAGAGAAGAAGTGGAACTCTTGAGTCGGGTCAGAGAGTAGAGGGAAAAAAGAAGATTCGGGACACTCGAGACTGGCAGACATGCCTCCTAATTACCGCGCTACTCTTGGCTTTTCCCTCGGTCATGAAGAATAATGAAGGGAGTTAAATGGTTCTTACTAAATAATTATAACCCACGTAACAGGAGAATTTTTGGGTTCAAAAGCGGGATCAGTTGAAAAGCGCACACAGCTTAGTACCGCGAGACGAAAATTAAGTGTAAGGACAAAAAAAATTTTTTTTTTTCAAAACAAGTGACCAAAGAAAATTAAAGTCAGAGAAGTAAAGAAATAAAGGGCCAACGCAAAGCCAAGCCAGCGAAATACTTCCAAGAGAACGGAGCCAAACATCTCACCAGAGATCGGACTACAACGCCGGTAACGAGAGGAAAAAGGAAAAGCTCAAGGAGATCGACATCCAGATCAACAGGAAGAAAAAGTGCGGTCCGGTGCAGCCCTATCAGCCATTTGGATAGCTACTACATGGTAAGTACATAAAAACACAAAAAACTTTAATATATATACAGGTAGACATTTCACGACCGCTGGAAAGGTTATGGGAAGAGGCACTTTATTACATTTTTTTTCACATAAATGGCATAATTACACAAAATGATAAATATTAATAAATAATAACGAAATATATGCATGCTAAAAAAGGACGGGAAAACTAAGGTAAATAATTGTGACGAAAAAACTCCTATAACTACGAAAAAAAAAAAAATCCTATAACAATATACAATTGCACCTTTTCTTTCCGCTCAACCCTCACTATACTCAAAGCGACGCCCGTGAGTAGATGATACTGATTTAATCTACACGTACCCAATAGCGTTAGAAAATTTTGTTTAGCAAGCAGAACAAAACTTTGTTCCTTCAACAACCAAAATATTTATTAATAATCTAGCGACCACTTTGAATTAGATTTATATCAAAATTATATTTATACTTCAATGAAAAAAAAAGAAAATAATATAAGTAATAATAAGGTGCCTAATCGAAAAAAAAAGAGAAGAACACAAACAAAATTCGAACAACAATTATTGCATGATTGTCAAACCCATAAAATGAGACTTTATATACGGGGCGTAAAGTAGAATAACAAAATTAAATTCCGTCACCATCTGACACGACGAAAAAAAAAGAAGAGAACAGATAAACATTTACTCTCAGTACCGACCCAAAAAATTTCCCATTTACCCGCTTGGAAACAGCAAACAGAAAACACCCAGCTATTCATAAGCGAACTTGAGCCAACATATTCGAGCCGGTCCAAAAGGGAAATTGTAGCTCAAAAAAAAAACACATAAACGAACTCGATCCGACCATACCCAATAAATACTAAATACAAGCGGTCGAGATTGCACAAAGAGCAGAATTCAACCCCACAGATAAAAAAAACAAGGAGAAAAAACTAAAATACTCTAAACAGAGAGCTCAAAACCATCGCAGGCAAGCCGTAGTTCTTAGAAACAAAACGCCCGGTAAATAATACGAAGCAGTCGGGACAAGGTGATAAGCAAAAAGCCGTGACATTTAATCTCAAATCTATTACAGCCATCAAACACTTACAAAGCACGAAGTAGAAAATAAAAATAAATAAAATTACACACGAAACAGAAATGAACAAGGCATGGGAGACAGACCCTCCACAACACGTTGACGGTACTAACATACAACAAGTTTTGACAGACAATACAGAGGACGAAATACTTAGAATAACATTAGAACACGACCCAGAATCATGGGAGGAATGGCAAAGAGCTGACAAAAAACATAAAATGTTTATGATAAAAATGATTCAAATGTAAGCCTCCAATATAGCAAGAAGAAAAATAAAGCGCAGTCAAACGAGTTAGGACATCCTACAGCAAAGCGTGCATTTTACGACATGCCTTGTAACGAGCGGAGCACTCTCTAAAATAACTAATACGGCCGTCCAACCAGGATTCGATCAAACGATCGATAGCACGGAAGCGAACGCAGTGCTTGCAGATGCACGAGATCAATGGAACGCTTACGCCCAAAATCAGACACAAGGAAACGCTGGACCGAGTAACAATACTTGTAAAAGTAGGAACCACTATAACAAAAATAATTTGATGACGCAACATCAATTCGTAGATATAATAAACTTAAATTGGACGGATGATAGACAGGCACATACACAAAATTGATTTATTCAACCTAGGCATGATATAATAAATCAATCACAGACACGCTCTCAACAGACCGCTTTATCTACACTAGGACACCTAGCCAGCAGTGTGCCAATATTCGACAGCGACCCAGTCAAACTTCCTCTTTTCGAACAAATAATGAGGACTGTAGCCTGGACAGTAGGGCCACTTTATGAGAAATTTTTAATTGGGACATTAGCTAACAGGCTAAAAGGCAAGGCAGCCGAGCTTATACCACGTCTAGCACAATTCACGTCGATTGAGAAATTTTTAAGAGAACTAAAAAACAGGTACACAAGCATCAATAATGCCACAACACTTTAACACAATTAAAAACGATCATACAGCAAAGGGGAGAACATGTGGGATCCTATTGCGATCGCGTTCAAGCACTACATGATAGGATAATATCACTTTATGACTCGAACCCAACCTATTCTCGTACACAAACGTTTGCACTAAGAGACAGCACCGAAAAAGAAGCGATAAAACAATTTTATTACGGACTACGGGCCCCATATAACTACAATGTAACATGCTTTAGTCCTGGAACATTAATCGAAGCAGTAGTAGTGGCGCAAAATATAGAAAGAAAAATTGCCCTACGCTACACTACTCCAGGAGGACGAAATGCCTACATAGGCGTAACCCAAGTAAGACTACAAGACGATAAAATATTACTAGGTAATTATAACCAGATAACAATAACGGACTCACCGAAATGAGGTGCAAACGATAGCTACTAGTCAAACCTACACGGAGACAAAAACGACAATCTTCCAACGCAACCGCTAGTGAGTACAGGAAATAAAAATACTTAAGGTACTAAAAATGCTAAACCGACTTAAGATAAAGAGAAGGAACAGGACAATTTTTTAAATACGCAAAATAATAATAATAGAAGCTATATTGCATACCCGCAAAACTGGAATAACAGTAACTATGGCTACGAAAAAAAGAATTATAGCACCCGCTACGGTTACAATAGGAACGAGCAAAATGGGCGAAGCTACGAACAACTGGATACTTGATACAACAATAATAGGTATAATAATAATAATGATCATGGAAATTACTACGGTAGAAATCCTAGTTTTAAGAACGGAGGGCCACGGTACAACATATCTGACTCAACTAACGATGAAACGCATGACGTACAGATGAAGACTTTAAACTCCCAAGACGCTCGTCCCCGTTCCCAGGCGTGACTAGGCAGAAAGCAAAGATATAAACAATGCGCCCGCAAAAGAAGCAGAGCCGAGGTGCAGCAAACGGGAGTCACCCGAAAACTTATACAGTGAGCCACAACTCACAAATAACGTAGACGCAAGCCAAAAAACACAGCATAAAATGATATAGCCAATGTATGACACGGGCAAAATAACCGCTGGCGCAACTCATTCAAATACAGCCAACTGCGGGCATTAGAAATTATGACAATTATTATTGAGCCGAAATTTTACTATCAACCCAAAGCCCCGGGTTAGAAAAGGACACAGTCAACAAGAGCATCGGAAAATCACTTGAGGAAGTAGAAATAAATATACCAAGTACAGGACACACACCACCATCAGTATGCCTGGAAAGCCCGCAATTAATCAATGGAAGCGCGACATTTTACGCAGATACGGGTGCCGAAGTATCTATTATAAAAACGAGAACCCTCAAGAAGATTATATATGTTAATTTTAATAAGTAAGTGCAGATAACCTGCCTGACACACGAAGCACGTTGCACGTCAGGAACAGTAGAGGTACCCCAAAATAGGATGATATGCACTCTACACATAGTCCCTGACGACTTCCCGATACAAGTGGAACGACTTATCGGATAGGACCTTCAAAAAAATATCATAGCCACATATGCACCAATGAAAATATTTTAATACTAAACGCACCCTGATACCTTTAAAGATACCAGAAACCTTAGAAATTCTCGCAAAATGGAGACATATAATTTTTGTGCGCGTAAAAGAGGAATGTAAAAATGTACAAACAGGATGGGTACCTCTGCAAGAATCAGAGGAAGGCATTTTATTCGGCAACGTTATTCCAAACAATGACAAGGGTAAAGTGTACGATAAATGCATAAATATTACGGATAGATACGATAAAAATAATTGTACTGAAGTAGACTTGTTAGAGTGTGAGACAATTTGCGGGACAGAGCCATATAGCGTCGATGGTAACGACAGAAAAGGCCTACAAAAAGCTATGATAAGAATTTTTGGAGCAAGTAATACTAATGAAAAAAAAAGTAAAAATAAAAAAGTGATTAAAAAGAATAACGAGTTTGCTGTAACCAATAAAGAAAAAAGAATTAAGAAGATATTAAAATCATCAGACACATCATGCTGCAATGGAGAAGAACTACAACACGTGCGCGAGTTAATAGAATTCAACCCTTTCATATTTGGCCTAGCCGGAGAGCCTTTAAGAGCAACTAGCGTCTTAAAATACAAGATACCTACAACGACAGAAAAACTAACTGTAGCAAAAATAATCGAGTACCTGATCGCTCTAAGGGAACAGATGAATGAGGAGTGGAGAAAATTAGCAGACCAGGGCATAATCAAATTCTCCACGTCACCGTATAGTTCCAACAGATGGATAGTACCCAAGCAGGCGGGCCCAAACGGGGAGAAAAGATGGAGAATAGTAACGGACTTTCGCCTACTTAACAAAGTTACGGTCGGTTTGTATCACCCACTACCATTCTAAAGTGATATTCTAGACCATCTTGCATCTGCCTGCTATATAACTGTAGTGGACCTAAAAATCGGATTTTTTCAAGTAGAAATAGATGAAAAAGACGCTCATAAGACAGTTTTTGCCGGACCAGATGGCAACTACCAATACAAACGTATGCCAATGAGCTGCACTGATTCACCAAATAAATTCGTACATGCGATAACACTATCACTGGCAGGCCTACAAGGACATGCAATAGAAGTTTACATCGACGACGTAATGCTATTCGCAGCAATGTTAGAAGAACACGGAAGACTATTAAAAAGATTAGTTAAATCTTCGGATGATAACAACCTAACAGTAGAACCAAAAAAATGTCAGCTTCTCAAAAAAATGCGAAAATATTAGGCCACATAGTCGGCAACAGACAAATAAAAACTAACCCCGAAAAAATTAGGTCTATAAATAACTATTTAAGACCCACAAACGCAAAGAAAATTGAACAATTTTTAGGTCTCACGGGATATATCCGCCGTTTTATTAAAAAATTACGCAAAAATAACCCAACTAATTTCGAAACTTTTACGAAATGACACGGAATTTAAGTGGCAGGAACCTCAACAAGAAGCATTTGACACTCTCGTTAACGCTTTTTGCAGCGAAACCGTACTCTCAGCGCTAGACATAAATAAGCCATTTATAGTTACAACGGACGCATCAGACTACGCGATAGGTGCAATATTAAGTCAAGGGAAAATAGGCGAAGATCACCCTTGCTAATTTGCATCCCGCTGCCTAAAAGGTAGTGAACTTCGCTACCCAACATACGATAAAGAACTGTTTGCCATAGTCTATGCAAAAGGGCAATTTAGACCATACTTATACAGACGGAAATTCACAGTAGTAACTGACCACGAGCCTCTAAAACATTTTTTTACATCGAAAAAACCGTATCTGCGATTCATAAGACTAAAAGCAGAACTACGTGGCAACGAATTCGACGTTGTTTATAGACCCGGGAGGATTATTAGGGCACCTGACGCATCATCGCGCTACCTGATCCTGGAAAAAGGAGAGAAAAACCCCGAATTATTGCGCAGGAAGTTATACGAACTCGCAGAGGAACAGGAAAAGGAGGGATTTCGTGACACGAACGCACCACCGGCGAGGATATACAAGATTTGCACAAGACGGGCGAAAAATATAATAAGAAATGACAGGAAAAATTAAATAGAAATTCTGGATTTAGACAAGTCAGACATCAAGGTAAAGAAAAAGAAATGCCGGAGAAATAATAATTCAAATGAATATACGTCAAGCAACAACAGTGACGCAGATTTGGAGTCGAAATGGCCGGAGACAGAATCACAAAGAAATAAAACACTCAAAGTAGGCAAAGTAACAGAAAAAAGACATAAACCACGTAAACTCTCATCACAAACTGCAAATAAAAAGGACGAGGAGGGAATACAGCCAGCGGCAGCAAGCGGCAATGACGAAGAAATTCTATCGCAAGGACTAATTAATTAAAAACCTTTATGCATGCAGAAAGATAAAAATATGCAAAAAGAAGTAAAACTCACAAGTACGCTTTTAATCGAAAGGGACTAAAAACAAAATTGACAGCGTAAGACTAGTAAACGCCAGCTGGATACACTACATAGGAAACCCACAGAATTTTTCAATACACCTGAACTTGAAGATAGATCGAAGGAAATAATAATAGCAAACTGCAACACACCATCTGTCAAATAAGAGGTGCCAAGAAATAAACATGAGGCAATAACGCACTGGGGATGGTAGCTAGTTAAGGCAAACGTAGCGGCGGAAACAGAGAAGAGAGTGAGCAAAAGAAAAGCGGGGCCCGAGAGGAAGTATGTGCAGGGGTGAGCGAATCGAGCGAGATCAACAAAAAAGCAAAACTTAAAGAGAGAGGACCATATGTGCAAGATAAAGACAAAACCCCGAGCAAAGAGAGACTGCAATCAGGGACGTCAAGTACAAGCACAGCCGAACCGTATCGACTACAGACGAATCGACGTGCATGGAGCGAACCGCCTAACACGAGAACATATATCGAGAGAGAGGACGCACACAATATATAACAAGGTGTACAGACACGACAACGCCTAAAGAAAGACTCTGAACAAAAAAATTGACGCATTGCTCAATGACTCAATTAATAATTTTCAAACAAAGGTTCGGCTGGACATAAAACGCCAAGATTTTAAGAGAAAGGTAGGGGTTAGAATTGACGCGTGGAAAACTGACAGTACCACAGATAAAAAAAAAATGCACATGTAGAGAATACAGTCAATGACCTACAGTCAACTAATCAGGCAAATAAAGAGACCGAATTAGGTAGCGAAGTTGACCCAAATGCTGACAATAATACATATTTTGAGACTTAAAAATGCAGACTGCACTGCGTAGAGCCACACAAAAAATTGGCTCTAACGGACGTCCCGCGCGACGAAAGTTGCCTTTTCCATTGTTCAATCCTTTTTAATGGCTTAACACTCTTAACGACAAAACTAAAAGACGCCCTTCGTAAATCGAAATGGATACATGAAAGTAGCAACCCAGGGGAGACCGAAGACATCCTTTGAAGCGATAACGCCTTTGGCGACAGGGAATGCGCTTTTATATATGCCTTAGAGTATAATAAATATATATATATGCATTTATTTGCAAGCGACTCCGGATAAGGTTATTTATCAGCATTTTATAGGAAATAAGGGCAGAAAATTTATACATATATATTTAGAAAATCAACACTACCAAGCTGCAATAAAGAGAAACCATAATAAACAAAAGAGGCCTGAGGGCAGCAGAAGCTCAGAGGCAGAGCCAGAGAAGTACCTGTCAAGAAGTAAAGAGTCAGGACGAAATTCGGACAATGAGAAAATTAACGAGTCAGAGCAGAATGAAAGAGATAGCGGAGGAAGTGACATTGGGGAGAAAACACATGAGAAAAGCAGGTTACCCACTCCTGAACCCCCACCTCCATGGAGCCCCCAGCGGCACACAACTTGCAGGGTTCGTCCAATTCATCGCCAGAGAGCGACAGAGAACGAGGCAATAACCTAAATAAGGCCTTTGTAGAATCGGGAGGCGAAGCAGAAAATGATATCAGAAATGACATATTAAACTCAAGCGCCCTAGCGAAGTACAGAGTATGCAGAACAAGGCTTCCTCAG
>JAPYYV010003149.1:0-20624 GCA_030522625.1 Copidosoma aretas
TTATTATTTTTTTTTTTCAGATTATTATATGCATTATCGAATTATTATTAGTTAATAATGGGAGAAAGTAAAATGTTGGCGCTAGACGGCGCTGAATGTTTAAAAATGCAGTTCTTACGTTATATCTTGTTCCAGATGACGAAAAAATATGTGTAAATAGTGTTTTTTGATACACAATAAGGCGCGTAATTAAGTCTGTTTCAAATTTGGTACATTCTAAACGGTAGACCCAATATGGCGGTAAATATTTTAAAAATTAATAAATTTTGTAAATTAAAAATATAGCGATAATCTAAGTATAATTATAAATCGGAAATGTACACTGCGAAATTTCCGTAAATATCGTCTTTTTCGAGAAAAAAAAACTGTTAATATTTAGAAGTCTTTAACTCGACAGATTTCGATGATAATAGGTATTATATGTTATTGTACGTAGGTTATTGTTAAACTGTAGAAGTAGATAAATTCTTTCTCACTAGAAATTCACTAGCTTCGAGGAAGTGAGCGGACACTCATGGAACGGCTGCCGACTGGTTGCCTTATCCCATAAGGTAGATACAAACTTTCGTGCGACATTTATGGCTACAGCATATATATTTAGATATATAAATCTGATAGCTTTTTACATTTACTCCTTCAAACTTCACTAGTTTATTTGACCAAGGAGAACTCGTAAACACGGGACCAACCACATTGAAAAGGCAATTAATCAGGAACCACACAACATAATGTAAACAATAAGAAAAAATTATCGTGCACTAGCTCTTTTGAAAATATGATTTATAGTTCAAATTCGTCTATCTCACAAATGCTAGTTGCCATATTGGATCGGCCATTTTAAATATTTTCAACCTGACACTAGATTTCTAATCAGTAACTCTAGTAACTAAGGGGCACCTACATATTATACTGTATAAAAATTCCCAATCACATTACTATTATTATCGAAATCTGTCAAGTCAAAGTATTCCAAATATTAACGGATGTTTTTCTCAAAAATGACGTAATTTACAAAAATTTTGCAACAGACATTTTGGATTCAAAATTTTACTTAGATTACTGTCATATTTTTTTATTTTCATAATACAATAGTAATAAAAATGTTGGCTGCCATATTAGAACCACTACTTTGAATGTACCAAATTTGCTACTGCAATCGTATTACACGCCTTATTTTATATCGAAAAACCCTTTTTACAAATATTTTTTCATTATGTGCCCTCCCAAATTATGTATCTTCCCTTCCCCCCACGGCCCCCCACGGCCTACCAACAAAACCCCCCCACATACCCCCCACCGAACCCAAGAATCCTTACAACCCGTTACTTATTCTCTGTTCAAGTATACATTTAAGCTTTTTTGAGGGAGTAAAAATACACGATAAGGCCCTTTTACAACAAATCTTTCATAAAATAAGGAAAAGTTCCTTTTTTTTTTTTTGGTACTTTCTACCCGTACACCAGTTACAACTGATTTTTACGGGCACCCTCTACCACCTCTGTGCGGAAAATGTTGATCCTAAACCCCAACTAATGCCCTCTATTCCCCACCTTTCCCAGCCAGTCACGCATTTACCCAGAGCGCACCAAGGCTTTTAACCCCCTGGGTCACCCTGTGGTGCAGGAAAACCTCTTTCATGAGAGAAACCTACACCAGGACCAGCCGCGGGACTTGGGAACAAATCCCAGCCGGATACAGTTTTTTGAAAAAATCCTGCACCGACCGGGATTCGAACCCTCGCCCCACTTGAGCAGCCGTACCTCAGACTTGCGCCTTAGCCAACTGTGCTACGAAAGTTACTTTTATTATCTTTTAATATAATGCAAAAAACCTGTAATGTTGCAAGTCATTTTGCTGTACCCAGAATGCACCACGTGGAGATAGACTTGCTTTGCATTCCATGTGTAAATGTCTGCATGCGTACGTTAAACCTTTTTTTCACTTGTAAAGTATGATCAACATTATATTGCTATTATTGTTTTAAATGGTATAATGATTTAACAAAGATATATGAATATCTTATCATTTGATATCATTGAAAAATTTCATTCCACACTGTGTTTTCTTGTTCTGAAGAATTATCTAACTCATTATGTATAAAAATTTACTCAGGATTCTTATATCTAGAAATTGCAACATATAATTGACCATGGAAAAATAGTGGCTATTTAAGTACGAACCTACTCTATCAAAGCTTTGACCTTGTGAATTATTGATAGTTATGGAAAAAACTAATTGCAAGGGAAATTGTTTATGATATAAAACAAAAGGTAAAGAGGATGAAGTGCTTGTATTCATTGTTATGCTTGGAATGAATACTCTATCCTCGATTCTCTTACTTGTTGTAATTTCAGCTTCAATGTTATATTCAAATAATTGAGTTATTCTAAGTCTTGTTCCTTTACATAATCCTTCTTGAATACACAGATTTCTAATCAACATTCCAATGGCATTTATTTTCAAATTTAATTGGTATAAAGGAAGACCTTCCCTTATAGAATTTAAATATTCCATCGGAAAATTTATGTACATATTATGATCACTTTTATCAATTCCCTTGTAAGTCGCATAATATACACTATAATATGTCACAGCTTTCCGACCATTGCACTCAAAATGAAATTATTTAATGAATTCGGAAATTCATTGGGAGATGTCAAGATTACATTGTTTACTATAGAAGGATTGACATGACTTAACATTTTTTAACAAACATCTTAATTTTACCATTTTTTTGGAATTTTAAAAGATTTAATTTTTCCTTTTCCTATTTTTAATAGTAAAGATTAAAATGTTACATCTACCGAACGCATATTAGTTTTAGGATTTGGAATTTTGGATAAAAGCCAATAATTTGAAAATTTTATAGTTTCTTTTACTATAGTAATTGTGATTTCATTTTTAACAATAGGAAGATTTTGACGAAAATCACCACCCAAAATTATTATTTTACTAACAAATGGAATATTAGTATTTTTTAATCAATCACGTGATTAGTTAAATTTTGCTAGGCAAGCTGTTTATTGGTTGATTTCAATTTATATAGTAATAAAAAATGAGATTTGTCTAAAGGCTTAGCTTATAATGTTCATTTCTTGAATACATTATTTAATAAATTAATATTCCAATAACTGTAAATATTTAATACAATTAAGAAAGTGAACCTGCTAAATTATAAAAAATAACTCTTTAATACAATAAATTTTAAGTCTGTAATAAATTTTTCATATTTTGATTTACAAATTTTTACACTACATTAAGTAGAAAAATTTTGTCGATAATAAAGAAAACTAGTATTTATAAAGTCAAAATATTATAAACAGTAGGGAGTATCTTAAGCTAAAAAAAATATCATAAGATCACTAGAAATTATAAATGCTTTTCAGATGGAAAAAAAACAATTGTATAAAATGAGTAGATAGTGCTAAAAAAATGTAATGAGCATAAATTAATTATATCGAGGAAATCCTTGTACTAATATAAGTATAAAGATAATCTAATAATAATGTAACATGGATCTGATGAAATTTATTCAAAATCCGAGTATTTTTAGTATGTCCAATATGGCTTTTATAGTTGTTTTATGAGTATTTAAAGTAAATAGTAATTTTTAAAACGAGAGAAAATTACGAAAAAAATAATAAGAAATCGTCAATGTCACCATATAACACTTAAGGTCAAACGTTGATCTCCAATAACCACAAAACGGTTCGATTTAGCAAAATATCGTAAGGAGCCTTTTAAAGAACGTCGAATTTCCTACAAATATCTACGTATCATTATATTTTGTTAATAGACATATGTATCAATATTAACCATAAATAACAAAAAAAATCAGTGTCATTTTTCAAATAGTAACATTTATTTGATAAGTAGGTAAAATTATATATAGTATTGACTGTATTTATTCAAAACATCTTAATTTTTAGGAATGAAGAAGGATAGAAACATTTCTGTTTTAAATTAAATTACAAGCGTTAAAGTTTAAAAAGAGGACATGGACCAATTAATATGCTTCTTAAAAAAAAATTTTCGTGGTATATAGGAAAAACTACTAGAAGGGTAAAATGGGCAGTGGAAACAGTTTTTGGCTTGAGAAAAAGAGCTAAAGTAAAAAGTTACGATCAAATATTATTTTTTAGGAAATAAATTATACAATTATATTGCACATGCGTAGCAGAGACTTGCTGATAAAACAGAAAAGATAGGAGGCAGGTATAAAATATTTAGTTAAGTTTAAATGCAAAGATACAATGCAATATATCGAAACCAGAGGCGGGAAGGGTAGGCATGGATTTCGGAATGAAAAAGGAAAGAAAAAGGGGTAAAAATAGATTTAGATTTACAAATATCATGTTAGGTTTAAATGCAAATACACCAAGATATATATGAGAAATAGAGAAAGCAATAGTTTGCCTAGAAATAGGCACAAGAAAAAGGGAAGATATTTACTTTTTGCACATAATAAAAATGACCAAGAGTAGATGGCCTTATTTATGCCTAATCGAAGAATCAACGGAGTTAATCAATAGAAATCATACAAAATTGACAAAGAAGTTTAAGTTGTGTATGAAAATGTAGAGGATGGGAAAATGTAGGAATCATAAGAAGAGTAGCAAAGGATAATAAACTTGAGAAAATCAAAGATAATTCCACAAAAAATGGAAGACTTTTGTCAATCATAAAATACAGAAAAACTATATGATAATTGACAAGTCTATCATCCGTAAAATGTAAAAAAAAGACAAAACAGGGAAAGGAAACAAGTGGAAAGAAAAACATATAAGTAAGTATGAATGTTTCTATGTGATAGACTGTATGCTCTGCAATGAAATTAAAAAAAATGTAACGCACATATTTCTATATAAAAAAGAAAAAAAAATGATAATATCCCTCAGAAATATAGGATTAGAAAATAGTAGAATGATATTCAGGACAAAAATGATTCATGTGAATGCATAAGATATGTATGTTGGTAAATAATGCACTGCAGGGTTAAGAACAAAAGCCTTATGATATGTTATGCGTTATAAATTATAATATTATGACTAAGTAAAGAAAAATTATAAAATGTTGTAGTATGTTTAATTAATTATGTATTAAACTCTATTGAAAATAAAATTTCTGATGATTTGAAAGGACATAAATTTTAAATAGTTATAAAACAAGAAAAGGAAATGTACAAGTGTATAAAAATCTATATAAAAATTAAAAAATAATTAAATAAAAAATTTACATCAACAAATATTAAGTAAGAAATTTAAAATTATATCTAACTATAAACTTATATCCATAATTAATTCTAAAATTTCAGAAATAACTAAACAATAAAAATTTTAACAGTTTCTGTAATAATAATAATTTCGTAAATATTATATTCATATACATATGTAAGAATATTAACCACAAATAACAAAAAGAGTCCTTATCAGTTGTAAATTAGTAAGAATTATTTGATCATTCAGTAAAATCATTAAATTTGTTCACTATATTTGTTCGAATTTTTAGTAAATTTGTATAGGATCAAGTTGATTTTCTATGTTTGTACGAATATTTTTACTAAAAATAGATTCTTGTAATCATTATTTAGTCATGTATATATATATATATATATATATATATATATATATATATAAAATTGGGGCTTCGCCCTCCTTCGTGCTCTGTGTGCTAACCCCCCTATATTTATATTTTATATATAAATTATTATTTATTAATTTTTTTTTTTATTCTGCGTTTCTTATTTAATTTCTATAATAACTTATATAAAAATTATTACTTAATATTCTTTGTAATATTATTATTCTTATAATTCTAATCTTTGTTTATTATATTAATCTTATAATAAAAATCATTTTTATCATGGAAATAAAAAAAAAATTCGAAAGACATTTCATTATTTTTTTTTTTTAATTGGAAAAAAACATTACGTCTGTGTGTTTTATTGATAATTTGAAATTTTTTCAATGGTAATAAATAAAATTAAGATACACGCTATTGTAATATTAAATTTTCCTTTTTCGTAATATAATAAACGTTTTTCTTTAAAAGTCATAATAAATAAGATGAAATTATTATTGTTCAATTACTAAAGAACTTATAATTTTTTTTGACATAAATGAATTATTAATTTTTCTTAAGCTATTTGATTTATGTAATATTATTCGCAAAATTAGTAAATTTTTAAAGAAGAAACTACTGTCATGTCTCTTTATCATTTATGATCATGTTTTGCATGATTTTCACTTTCGGAATATATTTCTGGTGACATTATTATGTATGAATAGAAAATCTATTTTAGAGAATATTTTGAATAAGATATAGAAAATCTAGCTTTTTTATACATTAATAGAATTACCAACCTAGTTTGTAAGTATTGCAAATCCTTTAATTTACCTGCACCTAAACAATTTTTGTTTTTTGCAAAAATCAGACAACTCTTATGAAATTGCTTTTTGGAAAAAAATGTTCTTATAATTATTAATTTAGTTAAATGATGATCATAAATGTATTTTTAAAATTACATTTATAAGAAATCCAAAAAAAATTTTTATAAAGTTTTCTGGCAGTTCAGGTAAAATCTCCTTATACAAATTAATTTTTTATTATTTATTAGCTTATATTTGAATATTTTATTAGTTTCTTCAATATGGCATAATTTTATGGTTTTACAAAAATATTTATTTGTAATGACTTCCATTTTTGTTATTCTTTTATCATAATACAAATTCGATTTATTATACAAATGTATATAAGGTCGTACACTTTTTAACATATTTGAAGAATTTTTTAGAATAATATAAGTAATTAAAAACAATGTTTAGCTGACCTGTCTGCATGCCTCATAAGTTTTGCAATATAAAGATAAAAATGATATGAGATATATGTTTTAGTTTATGTAAACCACCGTGTAATGAAAAATTAACGGAATTAGAGATTTAGAAGACAAGGTATGAAAATACTTCACCTAATCAAGATAATTAAAGAATGTAGAATATAATATTAGGATAGTTTTACTGAGAAACGAACCAAATTTTCGACGAGGTCCCAGGGGGTGGCTGATTGGGGTTAGACTAGGTTGAGTTAGGGCTGTCGTGTGCTAGTAAAGAAATTTTATTTAAAAAATGTGTTATAGCTGACAGAGGATTATTAAAGAGTGGGTGCTACAAATAAGGTATTCTGCATTACATCTCTATTATTTTTCCTATAATTTTTTTCTGTTGCGGGAGGAGGGAGTTGAGATTACTTTAGGGAATGCTTATTTTTTGTTTAATAGCATGAAAATATTGTTTTATTTTTTATTATTTTTTAAAAACATAAACTTACTATTGCATTATAAGTTATTAATAAACTTACGGCCGGAGATCAGTGTTTTTTAAACGTACGGTCGCAAATGACAAACAACCACGAAAATGTTCGTTTTCGTTCTGTTTGAATTACTATTGCTAGAATATACATTAATGATAATTTTTTATATCAAAATTAAGACTAATAACAGAAGTGCATCATGTTCTAAGCACTATATTTTTGGAGGAGTAATTTTGCTACTGCTTATGGCTGTTTGTATTGATTATACAACGATTTATACATAATGTTTTCCCGTACTGTTTTAAAAGTTTATTACAATTTTTAGAAAATTTTTTATTTTCTAACAAATCTTTTTCATATTACAAGATCAACCGACGCATGTAAATTATGAAAGAAAAATCATGCACTTTCAAACCATGATTCCGTTATTATCCAGAAAACTAAAATGTAATTTGCTAAGTAGTTACAATCACGAATAATGTAATTTTCCCACAAAATATCTTAGCACTGTCTTCCGTGTATTATATTTAATATACATGTATATGTACATAATGCCTATTTATTTAATGCCTATTATGATTATAACTTGGTGTAGTTAGTATGGACGAAAATGAAAATATCGTATGAAAAAATGTTTACTAAAACTTGTCAACCAATGTATTAAGTTATACTTCGTCGGTAAACAATATATGCCGATGCGGCTGATTCAGCACATGGATAAGTCGATGCGGCTGATTCCGCAGTAATGTGTTCGACCATGTTCCCAGCGGTTATTTATAAAAAGTGGAAATTTATTTCTGCTTTTTGTGAAAAGATATTTTAATGATCTTTAGTGAGAGTAGTTAAGATGTCATCGGTAGTTTATATTATTAGTCAAAACCCGCTGACTACATCAATGTCCTTATTTACCTCCCTTAATCTGAAAAATTCAAAGATATTTGCCATTGTCTTCAAATTATGAACATCCTATTATTAAACAACCTAAAACATCTTTTATTTATAACCGTAATCAATGAATTACACATTAAAAGACCTTCTAATAATAATAATAAATACTCAGTGTCGTTAAAAAATTTTGAGGGGTGAAAAATTTTAAATAATTGATTAACTAACGTTTATAGTCAACTAAACGAATTAGACATTGATGACGTGATTTATATATATTATACATTTTTTATATATGGAGTAAATTATAAAATTTTTGAGAAATTAAAAAAAAAATTGGTATCAAATAATAATTCTGTATAATTATAAAGAAAAAGCAAGATATTAATTAACTATGTAAGCACAAACTTGTCGATTGATCTGATTGATTATGGTAATAAGGTATGATTATACTACATACGTTATCCCAAAACACAATAGAGGCTCTGCTTAAATTCTGAATTACTAAATAAATTATTCATTATTAAAAGGTTTAAGTGGGCAATTCTATTTCGTTTTTTAGTCTTGTGTGCTTGGATTTTATTTCATTTTGATTCTGTATTTAGCTAAATTATACGTGTCTTTCAATATGTATTTCATCAGCGTTATAACTTACGTTGACCTTCTTTATTTGCTGCCTCAGAAAAGCCAATTTAGTTATTTTTAATATGGTAGTAAGACAATATATTAAGACAAATTTTTTCTTCTTTCACGAATATGGAGACCCGTTGTCATGAAATCTGATTATTTCTCTTCGTTATCATGAGCATGTGCTATACAGCTTACCATGTCCACTTACATTATAATTGAAGGTATAATACTCCTTTACAGTAAGTATAATACACAGAATTATATTGCTGATGATATTTTGCATTAAAAAGACATGGTACGCGATTAGAAGATCTCAGCTTATAACTGTTAATATATACTTTTTTAGATTTTAGCACAATTATTGCTTACAATCGCCTGTTTTTTTGCGCCATCTGCATGAATCAGTTCCTCTGCCCCACCTCTGTAATAGGTTGCTATTGTCGCATGTACGTTACTCCGATACCGAAAAAAAATATTCTGCCCATACTCTCAATTAGTAAATAAACAGTTTATCAATAAACATTATAAACGTGCGAGTATATTTGGTTATTTGGTTGTAGGTACTTGAGTTGTATCATATTTTTATTTCGTATTGAGCTAGAGCGTAAGGATCTGCCGTCATCTGTTTCATAACTCTTATCACTAACGGTCCGTTTTGTTGTTCTGCATCTGTCCATTTAATAAATAACTAGTGCGAGAATAATGAAAAATGCCAAGGGGATGTAAAGGAGCGGCTTTAGCTGCATCCTGTTGTTTTTGGCAATGCTAGAAAATGTTAGAGGGCTTTCGTAAGGTGGTTCGTCTGTTTTTTGGAATTGGAATTATTTGTCTGTTTTTGGCCGAGTTCGGCGATGTAGTGTATTTTTGGTGACTTCGGCCATCTTTATCTATGAAAATAGGGATCAGGTAAAAATTTCTCAGTTTTTAAGGGGAGGGCCGACAAATCCTAAAAATTTTCTAACTTGTTGAGGGAGGGTTGACAAATCCTTAATAGTTTTTAAATGTTTAAGAGACGACAAGGAGGGGCTGCGGGGTGGTAAGGGGGATGGAGGGGAGCCAACGAAAAATGGAAAAAATGATTTTTACGTGAAATAACGGAGAAAACGGTCGAATTTTTGATGGGGAGCCAGAGAGGGTGATGAGAGGGGGTTATGTGGGGTTAAGTGGGGGCACAAACACATGCCGATCACTCACCACGCCCAAAAATACAACGATCTCACCTGTGATTTGAGGGGAGGCTGAGGGGGGGTGAGGGGGGTGGAAGATTTTTCGTCGTTATCACTATATATATATATAGTAAGATACATATTCGGATGCATAGAAAGCATTAAGTGAGATCTGCGTCCCGAGGTTCGCAGCTTTTCATATATCTTACGGAGATAAAACGAAATTATAAAAATGTATTATAATTATAGGCATATAATAGATAATGAAAACTTTTTTACATAGTTAATAGCACTCGTAAAAAGTGAAAACTAAACTTTTTTCCATCATATAGATCGTTTACATTATAATTATTACTAATAAGCTCAAGGGAAGAATTCCCTTCCTTAATTTTTGAAGTATTTGCTATATAATATAAGTAAGTCAAACACCCATGCAAGCAATAATGCTTGTTTTAACTTAGAGGATTACATCATAAAACAAGGAAGAATGCTGCTGTCTCGTAATTGTCAACTTATAATACACTCAGACATCCAAGCAAATAACGGGCAGATAATAGCTTGGCTATTTCGCTTAATATAAAAAAATTGTCAAGCTCCGTTAATCTCTGGTGATCTGAGAAGCACAAATTCAATCAGTAACTTATTAGTTATTAGAATGTCATACGAAACGGGCTTAGGCGATACTTCTTTGTGATCAGAAATGTGGCTGCGGAATCAGAAGTGACTAAATGAAATATCAAAACTAAGATGAGCCAATGTTAGGAGCACCTTAACGCTTTTACTCTGGCTATAAAAAGATTTTGACGGTAAATACACATGATTTAATACAAAGAGTCAGGAAATCGAGTCTGCACAACTAGATGAAACAGTGTTTTTATGTTCTGTGCAAACACAATTCGATAATCAAAAAGGCCTGCGGTAATTCTGTTATATTGTAGCTAGACGAAGCTGTTTAAGTATATTTGAAAAATAATTTTTTCCACATTCAGTTTATCAGTCTAGTCCTGTTAAAAAATGGATATCCTGCTTTTTTCAATATCCCTATCCAATCGTAGAATTAATATTTGGAGTTATTATAATTTTTAATTTGTATTTTGTAAGTTATGTAACCACTAGTAATAACTGTGTGAATGATGTTTTATTACTTAAAGACGAGTACAAAACTATGAGAATAATACACAGTTATATTGTAATTTGTATTATCCATTGCATGATCGAACTGATTCGTTAGCTCCTACGTTTAAACATAGATATGAAAAGTTTAACAGTCACACAACTCACTCTACTGAAACCTGAGTACAGCCGAATGTATCCGAGGCACCCATGGTCCAGCTACAGTCGAGCGAGCATACATGCCTATAAGTATACATGTACACCTAGAGAAAGTGCAGATTACCTTCTAACAACCGTCGGAGACAAATATTTACTTTCTTTCTTTGCAAATATCTTAAGAAAATGCCTCGCTACCTAAACTTTGCAAAGTGGTATTAGACAAAAAAGGAATTTTTTTACCAGCACCTCATAATGTGCCTGCTCAGATATTTTAATTATCTTCGGAAAATTCATGCGAAACTTATTTTCTATTTCTATTCCACAAGAGCTGATGTTAAAGATTAAAACTTGAAGTTAAAATTTTTCGAGACTTTTGCACGCTTATGGTATAATTAGAGATATCATTGGATTTAACGGATCCAAATCTATAAAATTAAACATAATTCATTATGTAGATAAAAAGAAACCTACCTTAACACTTAAACATTTCGAATAATACGGCTACAACTAAGTCAATTTGAACATTTCCTTTTTATTTTTGTTATTGATCCATAAACATGATAACCCAAACGGCATTAAAAACCATTTAAAATTAAAAAAAAATTCATAATAATGTATTCTATATGAACTCATTTCAGACTATTGAAAATGAATTCATTACATGTTTATAAGATACTGAACCAATTCTCAATTATTCATTCATTAGTAAAAACAGAATTCTTTAAGAATTCTTTAAGTTTTCGTAAACATATTAAGTTACGTCACATAAATTGAGCCCTAAAAAGGTTCTCATATAATTCATTCTAGTTTGCGTTGTTGCCAAATTGCAATGAGCAGAACATTTCTTATTTTAGGACCAAGTATTTAACGTTGAAACCTTAATTTAACGTTTTATAAATAAAAACGTACCTGTGGGGTCAAAAATGTACTGCTACCTTGAGGTGTTAAATAACTTTTTCTACAAAGGCCGTTTCCTAGGTTAGAATTGTGTTTTAATTTTAAAATAGACAATTCGATCTAAGGGCCAACTCTAATCGTTAAAATAATGCTGACAATCGATAAATAAGGTCCAAATCTATTGAAAATGCATTTTTAAAGTTGGAAAAATTTATTTAAGGTTTACTTTAGTAATAAAACTAAAAGCAGGTTTATGCGTCAATGTTGCACGGGACAACGCACAGTGGCAGATTTCGGGTTTCAAGTGTCTAAAATCTAATATCTCAAAAAGGAAAAGAGATATCGCCAAAATTGTTGTTGAAGCTTAAAGCTTCGATTATAAGGAATAGAGAGAAACTGTGAGAAATCATAGGCTGTCAAATCCTAGCGCCAAAAATATCAAAATAACGAAGAAAAATTAAAAAAAAATTTTCTAAAACCTAAAAAACATACTTCAATTACTTTCTCAACAACTCCTTAAAAAATCCTGTAAATTATTATTACAGAAATTTGAATTTATATTTGAATTAATATCTTAAGAAAGAAAGAAAATATTTAAAAAAAATTTATTTGACCTTGACACTGCGATCATAGAGAACGAAAGAAAACTATAATAAATCGACGGCTGTTAGTTCCTATCTTTAAAAATATTGAAACAACACAGAAGAAAGTGATAAAATTTTGTCAAAATGAATGAAAAAAATTTAATTACCTTTAAACTGGCTTTGCTGGGCATTTGTTACAAGTATCACGAATTATGCGATCCAAGCCTCTTAAGTTACTGTAAAGCTAGAAATTTTGGGTATCTAATACATAAAATCGAATTCATCAAAAAAATAAATAGATGATAAAGAAATTCAAATCTTTACTTAAAGCTAATTTTCTAAAAAATGGTCAAAAACTATAGGATGTAAGGAACCTGCCAATATTGATTCCAAACTTGATAAAAAAACCAACAAAGAAATGATACTTTTTAGCAAATTATTTGTCACGCTTCTCATTTCTAAGGTTCACATAAAAAATCTACGCGGATCTTATAATACTTCTTCATATATCTTACGAGGATTTCAGCAAGATTCAACGTATATTTACCGCCAACTTAATGTCAATACTATCAGGACTCTGTATTGAATTCTAAGTATATTCTCTATACGCGTGTTTCAGGGCGGAATAAGTGTAGATTTCATATGATTTTATTTAGTATGATTTTTGCTTCAAGCTCAAACAAAATTTTTTGAGATATCTTTTTTCTTTCTCTAGATATTAGCTTTTTAACCTTAAATCTCGATATTTTCTGTTTCATAGATATGTTAGGAAGTTGTTAGATTAAGTTTTTGTGATTTTAGTCGTAGATATTAATAAAAGAGTAGTTTTGAAGGTGATGACACAATCATTTTCAATGTTTGACAGAATTTTTTCAATTTTTCTGGATTTTTTTAATACTTCCGAGGTTAGGATCTAACGGCTTATCATTCGCTATGATGTTCCTTTAATCTTTATGATCTTAGCTTCAAGCTACAAAAAAAATTTTTGAAATATCTTTTCTCTTTTTCATGATATTAGGTTTTCAACATTCCAAACAAAAAATGTTATGTTTTAATGTTATGCTTGGAAAATCTTAGTTTAATTTTTCACGATATTAGTTAACAATATGAATGAAAGAGTGATTTCAAAG
Source organism: Copidosoma aretas (assembly GCA_030522625.1). Taxonomy (NCBI): domain Eukaryota; kingdom Metazoa; phylum Arthropoda; class Insecta; order Hymenoptera; family Encyrtidae; genus Copidosoma; species Copidosoma aretas. The sequence continues at coordinate 13,873 of JAPYYV010003149.1, forward strand.
GTAATTACACTATTATTTTCAATGTTATAAAATTCTTTTAATTCTTCTGTGTTATTTCAATGTTTGTAAAGTTAGCATTTAACAGCTTATCATTTACTATAATTTTACTTTACCCCTTATGATCTAAGCTTTGAGCTCTCACAAAAATTTTTGAAACATTTTCTTTCTTTCCAAAGAAGTTACGTTTTTAACAATTAAAACCCAACATTTTATGTTGTAAGGTTATGTTAAGGAAATGGTAATTCAAATTTTCGTGGTAATAATTTAGAATATTATTGCCCGTTTTGATTAGAAAGTAAAAAAGGTTTTGTTTAGTTTTTGAAAAAAAAATTTTTATTTTTCTACGTTACCATAATATTTTCGAGGTAAAGATTTGACAGCGCATGATTCCCTATAGTTTTTCTCAGTTTTCTATAATCTTAGCTTTAATCTTATACAATAATTTTGTTGCTACCTCTTTTTCTTCTTAGGATATTAGATTTTGGACACTTGAAACCCGAAATCTCCCACTGATCGATGCCATGCGGCGCGGCGTGCCGGCGTGCGGTCTTGATTTGCCTCGTTAAAATACTACTATAATGACTTTCGACAAAATTATTTACACCTTTATCTAATAAATGTAACGATTCCTTGTGCCATTTTGCTTTATTTATACATTTTACTTATTGAAAACAGAAAACAATGGATAAAATCCAATTTTTTATCTGCATTGAAAGTTTTCTCAACAATTAATGGATTGAGGTCATGGGAGTATACAGGTAAGGTTTTGTTACTTCCCATTATTTTTCTTATTGTGTTTTTTTTTGCATAGTTACCTTTAAACATTTACAAGTCGTGAAAAAGTGGACACGTTCAGCTATCACGATGCATTGGTTCATTTTCTCTTTTTTTTACTGAATAAAGTCAACAGTTTGTTTACAAATTGTAAATATATAAAAGGTAATTCTGAAAAAGATTTGAAAAAAAAAAAACTAAGACACAACAAACATTCACCTGTTTAATCCCTCAATCTTGAACAATTATTTATTGCGAAAACTTTCAATACGAATAAAAAATTTGAATGCATCTGTTGTTTTCTGTTTTCAACAAGTGAAATGGATAAATGAAAAAAAAAAAAACGACACAAGAAATCATCACATTTATCTGATGAAGGCATACTTAATGTTGTCTAAAGTCAGTTTGGTCGTATTTTACCAAGGCAAATCGAGACCGCACGCTGGCTCGCCGCATCGCGCGTCCCATGCACCTTTGATGCACCGACAGACTTTCATTTTCATTACTACAGCATACCTTGAATTCATTCTCCAACTTTCAAAAGTCATTTCAAGAGATTTCGACCTCTTCGATCGATTAAAGGCACTATTTTTATGATTAGAGTTGGCTTTCAGATCAAGTAGTCTACATAATATTGAGACCACAATTCTTATCTCAAAAACGGCATTTCCAGATAAAACTGACCTTACTATCGGAAAGAGCAGAAAAAAACCTATCAATTTGTAAGTTGAGATTATTTATTCAAGCCATCTTTATTGATTTGAGCGAGCTAAACATAGGGTGTTTTTGGTAAAAAATGCCTTCAAAGCCCTTAGTGGCCCGTTATTCGTGGACATACTCATACACTTAGTGTCCAGGTGAACCAAGTCCTCAGTGGCAGAGTCAGCAACTTGTCCCTCGGGAGGCCGTGATTAAAGGTCAATACAGAGGAGAATTTTTTCACTTTTAAAAAAATTCTTATCTTCATTTTTCTTGACATGAACAAGCCATAAAATGACTCTTACGAATTTAAGATGCATTTAAAATGCAGAAAATCACTCTAACGGAAACAATAAATGGTAGATCTGAAAGAATCCAATCATTAAGCGTGGAACCAGAGAGAGCGTGGACTCCGACGCATCAAACCTCCACCACGTGCACGCACATTATCTGCGACAATGACCCCCACTAGCGTACGCTTCAGTGTACTTACTCTGAAGTAAATTCAAGGGGGCTAGTTGGCATACTTTGTTTATTTACCATCTAGAAATCAACGTAGCAGAACAGCTACACCAACAGCAGCAGCAAGAATCCCTAAGCTCTTCTGAGGGTGCTTCTACAGAGAGGTTCAAGCGGGATCTCGAGAGGATGGGGTGGAATCCTTAAGTCTCTGGCCAACCTATCGAGATCCAGATAGTACTTACCATCTAGAAGCAGGCCAACATCCCACTCCCACATAAAGATTTCTTTCTAGTCTTACCATCCAACTAGTGTTCACTTATGAGTCAGCAGCATGAGCAACTTTTTTTTATACAATATATTACGTTGAGCACCATCTGGGGTATTTGCACTTAATTTATTCCACTGTATTTTTACAATGACGTATACACTCGCTGCACATGAACATAGATGTTAACAGATATATATTATACATTAGAATAAAATTGTAAATTTTTCGCAGTATAATCGCGGATACAATACATCACGTAGTCGCAAACAATCGTACGCACTGCAGGCTTAAAATTATACATTGTCGCTTTCCTGAACAGTAATAATTGTAACGGTGGTTTGAATTATGGTAGAGTAAGAACGTTGGCGTTTTGGCAGATTGTAAGTAGTTTTCTCGAGCCAACAACAGCTCATAAGCAACTTTTTGTGTAGCTTCTCAGGTTTCTCACTTGCCCTAGGCGTGAGTTCATTGGAGAAGTACGGGTGACATTGGCAGTGTTAGGTAAAGAGTGTGAAGAGGAAATTAAGTCAGAACGTCAGGATGAAAAGGCAGATAGTGATATGCTAAACATTATGATTTCAGAGGAAGAAAACGATGAAATCGACGCTATGACTTGCTTAAATCCATCAATTACGTCACTAAATTGGAAAATACCTTCCGTCACGTATTGTAAGCGGATCCGTTGCCAGAGCGTACGGATCCATCAGTTATCCGTCAACTAATGTAATAGGATCCAGGTATGTGCTCATATGCGTATCTATGACAAATCCGTCCAACAGAAATTTGTCCAACGAATCCTCACCAGAACTGCATCTGTTATGCGGAGATGCGTTTGTCAGACCGTCGATTAAAGTATAATGAATCGATACAAATTAACAAATAAATATAGAAATTTTTATTCGTTTACGAATAAAAATATCGTTTAGTATAGCAATAGACAGTAAAAAAATCACATATAGATGTATGAGTTTAATTTATTTACTTGTGCCTTTCTTAGCTATTTATCAGTATATAACTTTTTCTCCAAGTGCTTAAAAATCTCAAAGGCATACCTATGCGAGCATTCACGTGACTTACCTAAATCTACCTTTACATTTTGAAACGGAACACTAACTACGTAACGACTATTGGACCAACGAGAGTATATGTTCAGAAAATGATATTCACTGTCCTAAACTTTCTTAGACACAATGTGTCTAAATGATGTCTCTTTAACCCGCCAAAACTTTTGAATCAAATTATGAAGGTTTGCATCGATTGCCTTATGTAAAATTTAAGAATTGTAGCAAGTGCTTTTGAATTTATGAAGTTAAGTCATAGGACCAGATGGCAAATACCCATGTTCGGAAGAGGTCACTATCGGCTGACCAATTATACCCTTGCAAACAGCACTCCCAATATAGATGGCGTGAATAAAAGCATCAAGGAGGATGTCAACTTTATCGAGACTACAGTACAAGGGCATAAGCGTGCGGTAGCACAAGTCTATCGCAGTGAAGATCAGCACGAGCCACCCAGAGATAAGTATCAAAGTCTATAATATTGTTTGTTAAATAATGTTACTAAGTTATTTTATTTTTATGATAAAGCTGAACTGTAAAGTTATAAAATGTATAATTCCATACATTTACACAAAATAAGTCTTAATATTAATATAAAACTTTTAATTTTTAATTGAACTTCAAATGACCCTTTTTTTAATTGTATCTACACATGGTATTTGCGTGAAATTTATGGATCTTTCAGAATCAATATTTTAAAATATCCTAAAATATCAATAAAAAGCTTAAAAATTATCTTGTCGAAACAGATCGATTTTGAAAAAACGATGAAGTCAAAATAAAGAAAAAATATGCAACAAAACTCGAATTCCTTCTTGAGCGGTGATAGGAATCTGAAAAAAGCCCTCTTGGATTAAAATCGATCGAGGAAATTCTAAGAAACAACTGATTACATACATATACACACACCTATACACGCACGCACACACACACGCACACACACAGACACACACACATACGAACATTATCCAAAAATGATGTATTTTTATTCTAAAGTTCATAAAAAGTATTCATTACATGTTTTTTTGAAATATGATTTATTGTTCATAGCAAAGCTTCCTCTACGAGAAACAAAAAAATGACCAAATCAAATGTTTTTTCAAAAAATTATCAGTATTTAAATTTTAAAAAGACCGCTTCCAATTTATTGGCACAAAGCTTCCTAATCTACATGATCTTCATCTTTTTGACACACTTTCCTATTAATTTTTTTTTACTTTATTCCAAAGCGTCGTTATTTTAGAAATTTCATCTTTGAGATCTTCTACCACCCAATACTCTGAAACAACTTTTACTGGCGAAAAAATCCGTATTTGATCAAAAATCAATTTTCCAAAATCGATCAAAATAAAATAAAATTGAACTAATTTTATTTTGCTTCCTTATAGAGGAAGCTTTGCTATGCACGAAACATCAAATTTCGAGAGATTATGTATAAACACGTTTCATGAAGTTTAGAATTAAAATGCATCAATTTTGGAAAATGGCCTTCTGTGTGTGTGCGTCGGGTGTGTGTTCATGTGTGTATGTATGTAATCAGTTGTATCTCAGGATTTCCTTAACCGATTTTAATCCAACAGGGTTTTTTTTTTTGTTTTTGGATACCGATCACAGCTGAAAATAAAATTTTTGTTTTGCTGTATATTTTTATTTCAATCGATGTTATCGATTTTTCAAAATCTATTTTTTCTAAAAACTTTTCATAAATTCTTTGATTATGAATTGACAATATCCAAAAAACCACGTAACATATCGAAATAGGTTTAATAGCTTTTTTGTTCGTGTTAACAAGCTTAATCTCGTGGTGTAGATTTCCTGAAACAGTTTCAGAATACCCTGTATACATACATACATATATAAATACCTCCATACATACAGAAGTACGCATACAGATACATAAAAATTGACATTTCTTACTATGGTTATAAGTATAAAAATTAAATCAAAATAAAAAAAAATATACAGCCAGACACGTAATAATTATTTTTTTCATTTTTGTGATGATAAGTATGAAAATAAAATCAAACAAATAATTCCGGGATTAATGAAATCGGTCAAACCAATCTTAAGATATGTTTGATTCTATACATTCCTTACTTACACCGAAGCACACGCAAGTTCAAATTTTTTTTTAATTTTATCTAGGAATACATTTTTTTGTATATAATTTAACGAACTCTTAGAATTTTTTTCGGTGAATATACTAAAACAACGAAAAATGTCTTTAAAATCTATTTTTTAGAAAAAATCGAGTTCGAAAACAATGAAAATTAAAATTTAAAAAAAATTTATGTATCAAATCTTTTTTTTAGATTACAAATTTTGTATTAAAAAAAAAAAAGCCTGGCATTATTGAAATCAACCAATGAAATTCTGAGATACGACTGATTATGTACATTTGTTATTTACACCCTAGACACACCCAGCTAATAAATTCATTTAATTTCAACTTACTACGTTTTTTTGTGTAAAAGTTTAATGATCTTTAAAAATACTTATCGAAAAACATCCTAAAATAACAATAAGTACCTTGAAAATTAAATTAAAAAAAAAAAAATGTATTTTTAAAAATCGAAAAAAAAAAAAATATCCACCAAACTCATTTTTTTTTTAGTGGTAATAGAAATCTAGAAACAAATAAAATAGGCCTCGTTGGATAAATGTCGGCCGCAGAAATCCCAAGGTATGACTAATCATATGCATGTCTTATTTACACCCACACACACCCAGCTTCTGAACTTTTCAAATTCTCACTAAATACTTTTTTTTGTGTGAAATTTAAAGATTTTTTAGAAGTCTTATCATAAAATATCCTTGAATAACAATAAATAGCAATATAAATAACCTTTTTCGAAAAAATCGATTTTGAAAAATGGATAAAATAAGAATAAAAAAAATATACAGCAAAAATTAAATTTTTTTTGGCCGGTGATAGGAATCCAAAAAAAAAAACCTTGTTGGATCAGAACCGTTCCAAGAAATCCTTAGATGCAACTGATTACACACATTCACACATCCACGCACACACGGAAACGCGCGCACACACACACACACACACACACACACACACACACTCACACACACACACATACACGCACACATACAGACGGGGATTTTCCAAAAAGGATGTATTTTGTTTCTAAAGTTTATTTAATGGGTTTATATTAGTCAAAAAATTAATATGCTGAAGTGATACGTGAAACAATCTTATAAAACAAGAATACCTTAAATTATAAAAAAGTCAACAATAATAGCATAAATTATGTTAATATAAAAAATTATGCAGCAAAATACCAAACAATCCTAAAAATGTGCAAACAAATAATGTGTACACTAAAGCAATGAATAAATAATAAACTGCATAAACAGTAACAGTGTTAATAAAACAAATACGAGGGTGGTCCGATAAGTACTTAGCCTCACCGCCCGATGGCGCTGCTATGGCTAGAAAACTATACTATCGTATAGTACATTCTAGCAGACGGCTA
>JAPYYV010003150.1:0-18928 GCA_030522625.1 Copidosoma aretas
AAATATCATTGACGTCCTGCATATTTCGTTTTCGAATTACCGACAAGCTTAGAAGACTCTTGAGTGTATGATTTAACCGAATTCTGTTGTTATCATAACCTAGAACTTGTTTTAGCCACGCCACAATAAAATTTATTCCCGAATCCTTAATGCCTTGCAGCCGCTGAGTGGCCACAATCTGGAATGTGCTAAGAACATGCTGCAATTTCGTAATGTCTGGTACTAAAGTTTTATCTTTAATAAGCAAAGAAAGATGCTGCTTAAAACTCTCCCACTCTTCCTGTTTGCCCGAAAAGGTCGGCAAGGATAGAGGGGGGAGCCAAGCTTGAACTTCATGAACGGCCGGATTTGGGATTGGCGGATTTATGTGCAGATGAGGGGGTTGAATACCGTCAATTTTTCACATATAAAACGCGGCTTCTATACTCGATTTACGAACAGAATTACTTTTTTAGGCGTGCGTGTGTGTGCAATTAAGTTAAACCCATACATGCATACGCATTTACTCCATACCGAGCAAGTTCAACACTTCCCGTTGAAATTCATACTCGGTGCCTCTATTACAGAGTGCAGAGTGTAGGAAAGGAAGAATTTTAAAGATAAGAAAAAAAGGAGAGGAATCGTATCGTCCACGATCGCTAGCTAGGACTAATCAGTATAGCTCACTTGCGATCTTGCTATATACGAGCACGTCTTATACTTGCACTGATAAGCGTACTAACCGCGAAGGCGAGATTGATATAGCGTGTGAAATCGGGGATTATATTTCAATCGTATGCCAGAAATCAATCAATATAATCTAAAACTCCCGTACTGAACTTGTTCGGTTATTTATTATTTTATATATAGAACACGGCTTTTATACTCGATTTACGAACAGAATTATTTTTTTAAGCGTGTGTGTGCAATTAAATTGCACCCACACATGTATACGCATTTCCTCCATACCGAGCAAGTTCAACACTCCCCGTTGAAATTTATACTCTGCGCCTCTATTATAGAGCGCAGACTGTACGAAAGAAAAAATTTGGGAAATAGGAAAAAAAGGAGAGGAATCGTTTCGTCCACGATCGCTAGCTAGGACTCATCAGGATAGCTCACTAGCGATCTTGCTGTGTACGAACACGTCTAATACTTGCACTGATACGCTTACTAACCGCGAAGGCGAGATTGATATAGCGTGTGAAATTTGGCATTATATTTCCATTTCTTTCCTATCTTTTCTATCTGCTAAATTTTTCCTTTCCTACACTCTGCGCTCTGTAATAGTGGTACCGAGTATAAATTTCAACGGTGAGTGTTGAACTTGCTTGGTATGGAGTAAATGTGTATGCATGTGTGGGTGCAATTTAATAAAGCATACGCTTAAAAAATATTTTCGTTCTTAAATCGAGTATAGAAGCCGCGTTCTATATGTGAAATATTAAATATTCGAACAAGTTGTGTACGGGGGTTTTAGATTTATTTGATTGATTTCTGGCATACAATTAAAATATAATGCAAAATTTTACACGCTATATTAATCTCGCCTTTGCGGTTAGTACACGTATCAGTGCAAGTATTAGACGTGTTTGTATATAGCAAGATCGCTAGTGAGCTATACTGATGAGTCCTAGCTAGCGATCGTGGACGAAACGATTCCTATCCTTTTTTTCCTATCTTCCAAATTTTTTCTTTCCTCCAATCTGCGCACTGTAATAGAGACGCAGAGTATGAATTTCAACGGGGAGTGTTGAACTTGTTTGGCATGGAGTAAATGCGTATGCATGTGTAGGTGAAATTTAATTGCACACACACGCTTAAAAAAAAATTCTGTTCGTAAATCGAGTATAGAAGCCGCGTTCTATATATGAAATATTAAATAATCGAACAAGTTAAGTTCGGGAGTATAAGATTAATTTGACCGTCAATTTTTGTTAATAGTAGCGCTTTGGCTTGAGTATACTCAGTCTTAATCCTAGTATCAGGATCGTTTTTACTGCAACCATGATTTTTCAACTCGGCATCAAAATCTTGCAATTTATCGTGACGCTCTTTAAATGCTCTCTTATAATCTTCAAGCAATTCTAATCGAGTCCTAAGTGCTAAAGTATCTGTTTGTCTGCACTAACTTTCTTAGTAAAACAAACGAAAAAATTTGTTATGCTTTAGCACTGTTTTATTAGATTTTTATGAAGTCTCGTCATTTTTAATAAAGTGCAACAGACCCAAATTAGAAACAATAAGATTAGTTATACCGACAACTAAACATATTCATGCACATCAGTAAAACGTACTACACTACGTAATGGTATATTGATGCAAGCATCACTAGACAAGCATGTAAGCGTATGATAGGAGAACGAGAGAGAGAGAGAGAGAGAAAAAGATTCGACAGCTTACAAGATCGACTGAGTGGCATGTATATCTCCCCCTACACTCAATGTATGTAGCAGAAAGCAGTGGCTTGTGGGTCGAATCCGGCAGGGCAAAGAAGAAGAAGAAGCGATGATTGGGCTCAGCCAACGCGGCGGCTTGGCTCCTTGTTACAAAGCGACGCACAAAAAGGAGACCGATACTTCCTCGCTCGGCTTTGCCTCTCTCCTATCTTCGACACTGCTCAGCTATCCTCGTGCGTGACGTTGATATCTTAGCTTTGACCATTAGAGAAACTTCTTGAAGATACCTTTAGTTGACAGTGTTTTGAAGTTCCAGAAACCCAATGCTCTGCTACCAAATGTTTGATTTACTAGGCTTGCTCGAACTGTACTGAAAATAATGGGAGCCAAGAGCTTACGTAGATGTAAAAAAAAAAAAATAATTTGGTTAATAATGGTTCATGGAAATCCAATATAAGATCGAGTATTAATTAATGAAAAATAATTAATGAACACCGGAGTTATGTATTTCAAAATGGCAACGATTTTTTTTTCTCTGATTATACAAAACTTTATTATTAATTATGAAATTCTACAGATATTTGAAACGAAAATGGTAAAAAGAAATGTAAGAAGCGCGTGAAGAAAAAAGGTTTTATTGGAAGAAAGGGTATTAAAAATTGCTATGTGTTATTAACGAACTATAAATAATAAATTGAATTGAAACAAAAGAGCGCAAATGCAGTATAACAAAACCTGTAGCTTCATAGAGTCATAGTTGCTTGCAGATTCAGATAAGGTTATTTGAAAACGTCAGCAGCGAGAAGCTTGAAAAGTTTGCTTTGTCCACATCGTTGCCCTGTAGCTGTGGAGAGCTGTGCACAGGATCGTGGCCAAGCGAGAAGTAGGAAGAGTATACGTCGTCCAGGCCAAAAGGCACAGATCGACAAACGGAGAGACTCACACTCTTTAAATGGCTATATGCGCAAGTATCTTTCAAAACTCTACTACAAGTGTGAGTGCCCCCCTTTCGCAAAATATAAGAAAGAAATAAAGCACTTTTTGCCGTGTTTTACAAGCAACTATGACTTTTTAAGCAAACATTCTATAGAGATTTAAAGTAGCTTTTCTTTAATTGTAAACTATTTCCATCACAAATTTCGTTTAGTTTTTTTAAAAGAAATACTAAGATTTTTGTAGGTAATCACTCATTTTATAGAAATCTTAAGAATAATTTTGATAATTCAAGGCTTACAATATTTGTTTTTATATTCTCGTAATAATCCAAATAAAACATTAAAGTTTAATAACTTATCAAGGTTTTTAGAACAATTTTTATGGTCAAACAACAGGCTTATTACTCATATAAGGGTAAAAAAAATTGAATTTGTATTTCTATATTCAAGGCTCAAAATGTTTTTTTTACATCCTTGTATTCATTTTAAAAAAAAGTTAAGTTTTATACAATGTTAAAGTTATTATAACAATTTTTAAGTCTAATGAGCGGACTCTTCCTACTTTTAGCGTGAAAAACTTAAAAATGCTTCAATAGTTGTATCTCCTAAAACTTAGAGAAAATACGTAATTGGACACGTCGGTCGGAAAAAACTTATATCGGTACATTGCTATTTATTTCAGCATTGCAACGTACCGATATTAAAGCTAATTATTCCAAAAAGTCTATTTTTTCGAAATGTGTATGTTATTTGGACTATAACAAACTGAAATGTGCAGCTCGAAGACCGTCTAAATACTTTATATTACTTATTTACCGCAGATTCCTACAAAAAAATTGAGTTTAATACCTTATTAAGGATTTTATAACGATTTTCATAGTCATAAAATAGGCTTTTACTCTTCTAAGGGTTAAATAATCTATTTTCAAGTTGTAAATAGTAGCATTCCAATAGGTTACAATGAATCCTGCCTTAATATAGTTTATAAAGTACTACCATCCTGGATTTCTCTTTATTTTTCATCGTTTTTTTTAGGTAAATAATAGCAGCATAATGTATTAAGGAAAGTTCGTGCTTATTTTTTAGCAGCGGTTTTATTTCGTAATGCTCAAGCGTACGGGTGTTTCGTTATCTGTTTCATCAGATGCATTGCAAACGGTCATGTTTTATTGTTGTGCCTCTGTCTATTACCCAAATAAAAAGTGCTGACAAAACAGAAAATCCCGAGGGGTTGTCAAAACGCGGCTTCAGCTGCAATCGGTTGTTTTCGGCAATGTTCGACGATGTTTGGCGGTTGGGTAAGAGGATTCGTCGAGAATCGAGATAATTTGTCCGTTTCAGGGGACTTCGGCGAGAATATGTCTTTCAGATGACGTCAGCCATCTTCAGCTATGGTTAAAATGCGGCAGGGCAGGAGAGGGGGGGGGGGGGGTATCTTAGACTTGAATAAACTCTACGGCCTTGCGGATTGTTAGAAAAGAAAGGAATAACCTAACGAAAATGGGGGCACGGGGCGGCGGGAAAGGACGTGCTGGGGCTACGGTCAAAATGAAGGGGGGGGGGGGGCAGTGGAGGGCGAACTGACAAAGTACAGGGGGGGTGTGGATGAGAAAGAGAGGGCGTGGTGTGTCAGACTTAATAATAAAAATCATTTAAAATTAGCATATTTATTAAATTTTCATTTTGTTTTGTCAATTTTGTTTGTATGTTACACACATCATCAATATTTACTACGACATTTTAATAAAGATATTTATTTTATCTGTAAACTATTTTTGCTTTATAATAACTTTTTAATGTGGTAACAAACTTGACCCACATTCATTGATCTCGCGACTTTTAAAATATTAAACTATGTTTTGTGAATATTCTTCTTTGCACAAATCTATATTGTAAAAAAAAATATTTAATTAAAGGATCATTTTTGGTGAAGTATGACTCTGTAATGTAGTAACAAACTTAAATTTTGTTTATTGATCTTATTTCTTTTTTACAATTTTATTTCATCGTATACTTTGGAGTGAGCAAGATTATAAACATATTTACAAAGGCACTTGGAATTATTGTGATCCCTACAATAAAAATTGCTACTGTACTACATACTACTTTATTAAATTATTAGTTATGCGGTCATCATTATTTTACTAACTGATATGAAACACAATCCACTTGCCTAACGTTTTACGTTTAATCAAACCTTGTCTTGTATGGTGATTTTACTTTTCTTTGAGATCTTTATAACCAAGCCTATTTTTCTAAAAATTGAATACAAATGCTTCTACAATCAATTATTTTTTTTTTTTTTGATAGACAACTCTATGAATTATATTTTACTGGTTTTATAGATGTAAGTTTTTATTATATTTTTTCTCAATTTTACTTTTTACATCGGAATAATTAAGCTCCCTTAAATTGGTTCTAAAAATAAAATATAAAGTGGCATTTCTTTGCAACTGTTATTTAACAATATCGTTATTGATCATATGAATTTACTGGTTTTCCTCTCGTATAACATTTGTGTAATATTCTTTTGATATTGTACTGTGGTAAAATACCTTTTTTATAACCAGATACTTTTTACCAGTTATGTCTAATGTACATTAATGTACATTTTGGCATTGCACGTATTTTAAAATTATGTATTTTTACAAAACCCTTTACTAGTTTTCATATATCATGTTAATAATCAGATTCCTGCAGAATTACTTATTGTTCGATCTGCTTATTTATTTTTTTTAATTTGACATTTATTATCTTAATTATATTCAATTTCTTGTCAATTTTTAATATTGTAAGCTATAATTTCTTGAAGTGTACAGATTCGAGAATTTTTTGGCAGTGGAAGAGTAACAATATAAGTCTATGTATCACTATGGGGTTGTTTGTTGCAAACAGAAAAACTGACTGTTATATTTTATTGGTTTTTAAAAACTTTTTGGATATAAGAAACTTGGTACATAAACTTTTTTTTTAATTTAATAGTATGCTGCTGCTTATATATTGTGTATTGTTTTTTTTCGACACTTTTAATAATTGTGTGTTGACATCAGTTTATTCGTCTATTAATGATACATTTATTTGACTGCATCTGTTACACGATGCTGCAATATGATTCTTCTAATTGTGATACATTGGAGTAAACTTTGTATATAAGAATTGGCGTAAAACAAAACTGCCTTACTGTCTCGTAAACCACAAATATGTGAAGCGAATCCCGCTCGAGCGCTTGTGGCGAACAGACGTGTCTGTTCGCCTCTCATCAAAAGTATCGCACACGCGCAATTTTTTACAATCAGCTCTTTCTAGGGCTACACCGAATCAAGCTGTGGGCTTCTGCCTCAGCCTCGTTTAGCATGGCAGATCCCAAGTGGGCTTCGGTCCCAGCCTCGTCCAGCTTAGTAGCCATGGCAGATCCCAATGATGAGGCAACCAAAAAGTGTTTTGCGAAAATTCTCGCTAAAGACAATTAGATGACGCTCCAGGCTGCTCAACACGAGAAGTCACCGCTGAAAACACTCATCTAAAGTGGCACTATAAAATTGCCAAGAAACAAGGTGCACTTGACGCCGATGACGAACACCAAGAACCCGACACAGATGCAGCCGCACAAGAAGACTGCATATTTAACCCCGAAAAGTCGGACACCGAGTCTGAAAAGGGCATTGACACAGAAGACAATGAGAAAAAGCAGCAGACCGAAAAGCCTCCTCATCTGATCATCATCCGCGAGAATAAGCTCTGGCCGAAAATCAGGGAATCTCTCGCCCACCATGACGTCCTCGTCCGTAAGGCGTTCGACGTCTCGAACAGAATAAAAATTTACATGGAACGGTTGACGGTTTCCACACAGTCACGAAACACCTGGACAAGGCCAACGTTTAATACACGACGCACCAGCTCAAAGATGACCAGTAGCTCATCGTAGTCATCCGCAACGTCAACGAAATCTACACCGAGGCAGAAGTCCTGGAGGAAATCTAGCCTCTCGTCGTGGTGCACCTGGAACCTGCCAACCCAAAAACCAAGTCCATCTTCGACATTCAGTGCATCAGAGGCCTTTGAGTGAAGGTCGAGGCCAAACGAAAAAACAAGCTGATCCCGCAGTGCAGACGCTGCCAGAAATTCCGTCATACGGCAAATTACTGCCACGCCGCACAGTGGGGATTCCATCTTTTTTTTGTTCAAAACCTAATATCTCTCGAACGAAAATAGCTAAACCGATAATTTTTTTCGGAAAAGAGAGGCATGTTAATGCGTTATAGAGAAAAATTATAGACATCCACGATAGACCTTTACATGACCTAAGAAAGTTACTGTTAGCCGTGGAATTCCGTAAAAAAAATACGAAAATGTTCAATATAATTCTATTCAACACGACAAACGATGCCATGGTGTATAAAATGACATGCATAAGACTACATACCATTTTTAATGATGATTTACTACCATATAAATGTTAACTTAACCTCAAAGATGGCTAAAAGCAGTAAATTCCGACTTTTTATTAATGAAAACCTTATATCTCGTAATCGAAAGTGGTAAAACCGATAGATTGTTTAAGAAAATAAAGGTTAGCTCGTCGATCGAGCAAAAAACTTATAGAGCATAGCGTCATGATCTGATATTCTTATAAGAAAGAGGCTTACAAATATCTATAAATGTTAGTGTAGCGCATAACTCTATACTGTTTAATTTCCATCTTGTATTTTTCTTTTAAAGTACTTATTTTATGGTGAAAATGAAATGGTCCAGGAATTTTAGTATTATGACGATAAAATTTTTTTCACTAAAGAAAATAAAGACAATCTATTTTGTGCTCTATTTAAGGTCATCTTGAAACATGGAATGTTAAACTATATTTTTAAATAGAAAATAATTATTTTCAATCTTTTTGTGTATTGCATTAGTGATTCAATTATTTTCAATTAATTTGCTATGTATTTTAAAAATACCCAAATCAGAAGCAAATTTTTGAGGTTAATTGAGTTCATGACAATGTTAATCATTTTTTACTCTATACTCTACGTGTATTGTGTCATTGTAATAAAAATCATCATACATATAACAGTTTGAAATATAGTAAAAAAATACTACAATAGAAAAAATTATAATTTTGTCTGTAACATGCTTAATTTGAGGTTATGTTTGATGTTCAAAGAAGTTCTGTCAATACGCGAATGATAACTTCGGCGTAAGTAAGTCATAAATAATAATTTTTCATCTTTTGCAGTCTCATTGTGTTTTCTATTTCACGTTCCTTTTTTTTTGCAAAATTATGAGGTTTCAAGCAATTTTTAGAGGTGAGTTCAGTTTCTGACAAATTTCTGAATAAATTCTCTGTACTTCACATGAACCAACCTTTACGCTTGATAAATAATTTTTAGTGTATCTATTTTTGTTAAAGAGATATTATGTTTTGATAAAGGAGACGTCAGAATTTCCAACTTTTACCATTTTTCATGCTAGATTGACCTTTATTTTGTGTTGAATGATTATTAAAATTGATTTGTAGTATCATGCACGTCTTTTTATATACTTATAGTAATTTTGCTATGTTGAATCTAACTATGTTGAACATTTATGTATTTGTTTACTGAATTTTGCGGTTTTTCGGAACTGTTTTAGGTTAGGACAGAACCTAACATTGTAATCTATAATTTGTTTTGCCTAAAAAACTAGCCAACCATAATTTTTAAACAAAATTTATCGGTCTTGTCGCTGTGGCTCACATGATATACGTTTTAGATAGTAAAAAACTAAAAATTTCCCATTTTTATCCGTCTTTGGGGTTAAATTGACATTCACATATCATAGCATGATCTTAAAATTAAGAATGTAGTATTATGCATGTCTTTATATGAACTTTTAAGGGTTTCGCAGGGTTACATTTAATTGTGTTGAACGCTACTCCTGCCTGTCTCACAAAGAATGACAAATCAATTAAGCCCGCCGGTGCCATTTGCCAAGAAGGCCAGTGGGCCACGTACCGTGGCTGCTCTTAGTTTTCGAAAAACAAGGTTCTTTAGCCGAAAACACAGCTGCCACCACAACAGCCGACTACAGCCTCTTATTCAAGAGTTCCACCGCAGCACGGGCGCTCCTACGCTCAAGCTACAGCATATAATCTAATTTCACGAAATTCTCTTTTTGCCACTGTGCTAAAACCTACTATTTAAAAAGCTATTCAGCAGTCTTCCAGTTCATAGCCAACCTCATAGCTAACCTCACTTAATTCCTAACCTTAATTTTTGAATTCCGGTGCGTACCCACTGTGTCTTTTACTTATTTTTTTGTAAAATCGGATATTTTCATCTATTTCTCGTGTCTTGCTCTTATCGACAGCGCTAACAAAATTCCTACTTTAGGTTACCTAGCTAATCCCGAACTGTCGGTGTCCTTGTATTTTCAATCATCTTTTTCCCTGCTTCTTTTTTTCTTTCGTTTTTCGAGTACTCATAGCGTTTACGCTGGCTGACCGTAGCGGTGGATGGTTTTATTTAGTAAGAATCCGGCAGACCACCTTAGTTTTTTCGAGGTAACCTATGCAAGGTTTCCTCTACCTCCGTCCATAAAAAACAA
The DNA here is from genome assembly GCA_030522625.1 of Copidosoma aretas. NCBI lineage: Eukaryota > Metazoa > Arthropoda > Insecta > Hymenoptera > Encyrtidae > Copidosoma > Copidosoma aretas. The sequence goes on from JAPYYV010003150.1 coordinate 9,893, forward strand.
AATAACAGAAAAAATATGTGAAGCATTACCAGAAATTTGATTGAAATTACGTCAAGTTCTTGTTCATACAACATTTGGATTGATACACAGTTGCGTATCATGAGCCTTTCTACTCTGATATTTTCTATAATCTGGTGGTATATCAAAACTATTTAAAACTGGACGAAACTCCGCAAACAATCTATTATATTTAAAAATAACTAAAAAATTAGCATTGCACGATGGGGGATCAAAATCGATGAGATGAAAATCCTGTAACTTCGCAACTCTTAAAGTTACGACGTAAGTTCGGCGGTTAGTGAATACATTTTTTTCTGATTCAACAACAGCCTTTTCAAAGGCTGAACCCTTGACTTTTGCAAATAGGTATACCGTTACTGTTGCAAATTCGACACTGTTTTCAACAAATAGATATTTTTTTACAATAATATATCTTTATTATAATCGGTTATTGTCATATACTTTTTCGGATTCAAATACAATGCGTATTCTATAGATTTTTCCAGATCAATCTTTTATATAACTAACTGAGACAATCGTTCTATATACTAATTTGATTGACACATAAAGATTCTTTCTTATCATAACCCTTAAGGGCAGTACGGAGATAGTTAAAGTTTTCTACCCTATCGGTAAGAACGATATTATTTTACAGCTGTATAACCCTGTCTATTAAATAACTAGATATTTTATCGGAAAGTAAAGAGTTGATGACGATTCTTTTTATTTCAAGAAGTAAATCAAGCCCAAGATTTTACTGATTGATCGAAGACTTGCGGAGAAAAATGGAAAATACGATTTTGCATCACCTATCTAATATCGTATTTTCCAGTCTTCTTTACAAGTTTGCAACGGGTCTACATAAACTATAACTTGATGTATTCCTTGATTCACAAGGAATGGTCGTCAGCTTCTATTTCGGCGAGTAAAAGGTGATATTTTCTGATAATTACTGTCTGAAAGGTACATGCATCTGTGCGTGATCAAGACAACGTTGTCAATAAGTTAGGAAATTTACGTATGCTTTAGATTAATTAGCTTACAACACATTGTTACGAAGTTATTAGGTTTTATTTGAATGAAACAAAAGTTGACGCCAATTCTTTGCGTTTTATGGAATAAATGAAGCCTAAGTTTTAGTTGATTAAAAAAAAACACTCGGAGAAAAAAAAAAAATACCATTTTAGATAAGGGATACACTTCTGTATTTCTCATCTTTCTCCGCGAGTTCTCGATCAACTAATGAAATTGAAGGCTTGACTTACTCCTTACAATATAAAAAATCGCATTCGACTTTTAATTTTTTTTTAAGAATAGCTAGTAATTTAATAAATAGTGTTATACAGTTGTAAAATTTAATCATCCCTACTGAAAAGGTAGAAAACCTTTACGTTGTACTTTAGTATCTCCGGAATGCCCTTAAACCTATTTTAGTTGTTATTACAGGATCAAGACAGTAAAAATTGTCGTCGTCATCATTTCCCATTTTTAGAACTTTTCATGTAAATTTTTTGCACATGTATATGAATTATTAGCAACAGCATCTAGATATTGTTTATCAATTGTAGCCATCGTTTTTTAATTAATTGCACAGCACACTATTTTAAAGGTAATAGGCACACCGAATCAGTTGGTAAAGTTCCCAATTATATACATGATTCCTAAATATTCTTCAAACAATCTCGATTTGGTGAGTTAATTTTCCTTTTGTTTGATAATTAAATATCAAAATCAGTTGATAGACTTCTTTAAATGCGTAGAAACATTTCTTAGCAAACACGTTTTTTTTTTTTTCTATAAACTGTTTATTCATCGTATCAAAAAGAAAATACCAAAAGTTAAAAGTTATTATGGATTTATCGTACATATCGATTTGCTTTTTATTCATTTTACCACATGCAAAAGCTTAACGAGTAGAGGGTATATAGTTAAGGAAGATCGCCAAAAAAACGTACGCCGTTCTTTCCGTTTTCCGTATAAAATGTATCAAATATCTTAGTTAAAAGCAAATGAATGTACCTAAAAGGTATATATAACACCATTGATATCGCCTTCATTATAATGAAGTCAGTATCTTTCAATGATTGACTTTTTTTATATAGCTGCTTCAGATAGTTCTTTATACCTAGCTGTACTACCGTGTTCTACCGAAAGATTAAATATTCCCTGAATGGTGAGACCTTGTATATCATGTGCAGCAATTCCAGTAGGTTCTGTAACGGCGGTAGCCTTACCACGGTGTATCTGATTCCATACAACTAAATTTTTTAGTGACAAAACTATTTCCTGTTTCTCCTGGACCACTTACAAAAATTGTCAAAATTTCATGTGATTTTATATATTATTCTATTTTCTAAAAAACTCTTTGCTGATCTGTTTTAAATTTTGAAATAAATTATTGTAAATCTTGTTCACTTACTATAGCTTTGTGTACAATAGCTTAAAAATTATTCAGACCATTTTCTACTTTTATAAGTGCACAATTATCCACCTCTTTAAAGTTGGTATGACTATATTGGTCTGAACAAGTAACAAATATTGTATAATTTGACGTAAATTATCCGTAAATTATCCGTAAAGAGAAAAAATTTTCCGCGGAGTCAGATTACGCAAATTCGCGCATTCTGCTAACTGAATATCAGTTTAGCATGACCAATCGTGCATCTATATGTAAGTGGTACCTATTATCATCTACTTAGCCGTAAGATTTGCCGAAAATTGTCTGCTGAAAGACTGTCAAATAAATTTATTTCTAGGATTCTTTTTTTCTTAAGTTTTGCTAGCGAGATCGAGAGTCAGCATGACTACAGACATATTACGCTATAGAAGACACTTGTATAGCTTTACATAGGCTTTAAATTTGCCATAAATCACCCGCACAAAAATTGTCATATCTATTTATTTCTAAAATTTTTTTGTTTCTTGAGTTTTGCTTTCTCAATTGGGAGACAGCACGGCCAAAGCGTATCTCGTAAGCCCGTATAAAAATATAGCTCCACTGAGGCTCAAAATTTGCCGTTAATTATATCCGTTTATTCTCTGTTTACTAAGACAATTTGCCGAAACTATATTCAATATTTTTTTTTTAATAGCTTTGCTCTTTTGATCGAGAGTCAGCGAGGCCAAAGCGTATCACGCTTACGAAGGCACTCACAAAGCTTCTTCGTAAGCAGTTCATAAATATTGTTAAAAAAATTTGAAAACAAATTGTTCAAATGTACCAGTATCCTACGTATCTAAAATAATCTAAGAGTAACAAATAAAAAATGACTTAAACAATATATTTTAGAACAGATGATTAAAATATTTTATTAAAGTTTGAATTACAAAATCCATACACATGGATTTTCTCACCTCTTGTTCCGTATTTGTTAACATATTTTATAAGTAAATAAGAGGATTCTTGAATACATTAGGCATAAATATTTTTTTTTTTTAAATAATTAAGTTGATGGGCATGTAATCATTAACATTTTAATCATTTTTCGTCCGAGGTAAATTGTAAAATCAAGATCCTTCAATTCGCTATAGCAATAAGTAAGTCCCTTAAAATCATTCTCTTTGTCATATGACGAAGAAATCTAAGACGACAAGCACTAAATAACCCACTTTTTATCTACTTTTTGCATATACAATAATTATTATGCTTGTAATAGTAATACTTTGAAATGCAGCGATAAAGTTCTAGCACAATTTATTAATCTGAAATATGATATTTTATGTGTTTTAAGATACACTCATGCACTTTTTAGTTTGAATTTGTACCGTAAGTTGAAGCATCTGTAATCCAAAAAAAAAACAATGGTAATGAAGTAATCCTCTGCATTTGCACTCTTGTACCCGGCTATGATATTAATCGGTAAATTAAATTAGTATGTAAGTTAACGTAAACTCGAATTTATTGTAAAAAATCAAGCTGTCAACAACGGATCATTTTGAATGATGATCATTTCGACTATTTACTTTTTTTATGTGCGACCCTAGGTCAGACCACATGTACCCTCCGAGACTAAACGTAATTTAAAAAGCAGCTTGTCCATACTCATGTGACATACAACGTAATTGATTGCAAACTTTCAAATATATAATTTAGTACAAAGTGGACGGCAAAAAACTGTATATTAATGACTATCTAGTTGATTTGAATTTGAAATATGAGTTATTCCGCCAAACTTCAAACATTTTATTTTGTACAAAAACCAAATTTTAATTCATGCTAATCAAAATTATTCTCTATATTTCTATGCACTGCTGATATGAGAAAAGAACCTGCGTAACATATATTTGAAGATACCTTATTTTTATTGGTAACAAATTATTAACAACAACAACAAAATTTCACATTTTCGTTATAAAATAATCATAATTGTATTTTTTTGGTTATTTTATGCATATAATGTTATTGTACACTCTTCCGTAAAATGACTTATCTTCGCCTAAGAGATTAAAGATTTTTTGGAAGAACACTATTTAAACTTTACGTGACCCGTAGTCCTCCGATTTCTTATTCTTTGATGTACTGTTACCTTGTTACAATCGCACAACTCAATAAACATCAAAATATTTTTTAAAGGATTTGATTTATGCTTTGATTTAACTAAATAAAATTTCTATCTTGCTATCCTTAGGAGCTTTAACTATATTAATAATTGCTAAAAATGATCAAATGTGCAAACTTTTTAATGATTTTGAAAGACACATATTTTTTGTTTGGCATAATTTCTCGATGAGTACTTTATATATTATCTTTCTCAGAGCATGAGGAATTGTTTACTTAAAAAAAAATATACTTTTCATGGAAACTAAAATGAATAATAGCTTTAAGTCTCTCAATATAACTTTACATACAAATTTATGTATGAGGAGTAAAACTTTTATACTTAGTAAAAGAACTGTTTTTTTCCTTAAAGAAGTCTTTATCCATTATGTCAGTGCACTTCAATAACGTTTAGAAAATCGGACAATCGAAAATGCCTATATCGATGTGAAAGACGACTTTATGTTATTTTAAATAAATGACGTCACTGCTGACATAGTACTCGTCTCACACGTCGATGTAGTATTAATAGGATTCGTTCTGAATATTTCTTAGAAAAACAACTATTTTTTAATTCTATACAAATTATTTTAGTATATCGAATCCTTATTGGGTAGTTAGAAATCTCAACTGTCAGTAGATATAAATACCTTTAAATCAACCATAAAAAAGATCCCAATCAAAAATGGATGATGTAGTTATTTATTCAATTGTTGCATATTACATAAGCAATTTATATGATTCATGGTATGATATCATCGACACACGTGAGAAATATGCATTCCAGATTGGCAAATCAAAACTTATTAGGTCATCGAAAGCCAGATCCTATTATGTTCTAAAAACAATGCTACTGTTTGTGTAAACATGGTTTATTGTAGCCTTGTGGTCAAAACTTACCCAGGTGATCACAAATGTATGTTCTAGGCATTTTTTCTGCGATCCTATTGCCGCTTGCAAATGATGCGTCTTACAGAGAGGCTTATAGGAGAGTATCGTATCAAAGGACGCGAATAGTGTGTTATACTTTAATATACTATCTTCATAAAGCTTTACAGCGTAGAGGATACGCGCGTCGTCATTTTTCATACTTAATGAATACATATTTGACGGCACAAACAGCTGCACAATACACTGTCTTGATACTTTATGGGTACCAATTACGTACATAGAACGTGTAATAAGCATCAATTATATCATTTTATAGAATTGTTACTGGTTATAGACCTGTTTACCATAGTACACGGTGCCATGAAGCCTACTTTATGGTCCAGCTTTAAAGTGATTTACGAGAGGTAAAAATAGATTACAATCAAGTGTTTGGGTTTTATATTTAGTCTTCAGTAGATAAGCTAGAATGATAACAGCCCATAGAACTACCGCAATTCTTTACCCCCGGTCTTTACTTATTAGCCCCTGTTGCTTGTAGATTCGACCCCCACCAGCGATCGTCACTACCGTGTGCACGACTGCGTGGCGGCCTTGCCTTGAGCTGGAAGACTTATAATAGTAGAAGAGCGTGGACCTTGAAAAGAGGCTTTAAAGTTTGTGGCGGCCTTGCAAGGAGCTAGACTGTGTGATGTGAGGAGCGCGGACCCTAAAGAGAGACCTAAATGTTCTTGGCCACTTATACGACCTCCCGCTCGCCCTTCAATAAGCTGGAGGCCTGATGATATCATGCTAGAGCGTGGACCCTGAAAAGAGGCTCTAAGGACCTTAGGAGTAGGCGTAAGAGTGCACTCTTATTCTTATGTGTTAAAAATTTATAATTTGTTGATTTTTGATGTTTAGGCAGTTGTAAGGAAGTCCAAAATGGCTTTCACGATTGGAAAAAAAAAATATTTTCAGATAAACTTAAAAATTGAAACAAGTACATGGAAATTAAATGGTGGCCGAGAGACAGACTTGTTTTATCATTTAGTCCACTTCAGATTGAAATGTCTACCTTGTATTACATACTGCTATAAACGTTAAGCTGTACCAAGTCCTCCGTTGCACAGTCTGTAAACTGCCTGACTGCCATGCCGAGGGCCAATGTTCGTAACCAACTTACGATAAATTTTTTTTTTTATTTCTAAATATTTCTTAATGTTTATCCAAACACAAGGAAGTCACAGATCACTCTTTTAAATGTAAAAAAAAAACTTATTTTCGGGTGAATTTTCTAATTCAAAAACTTAAAAGAAATAAAAGGTGGCCGAGAAAAAGGTCGATGATGGAGCGCAGACTCAAAAAAAGACTTTAAGTTTTAAAATTGCTTACACCCACGCATTACTCCTCTGAATTTGCCCACACCACGCACCGTTCGGAGTAGCAACTCCAGGGCTGTTGTAAGAAGGGCTTTTTGGCATAGTTGATGCATTCAACGTCAAGGGACCTCCAGAGCCAGACCAGCAGCAGCGGTGGCAGCAGTAGCAGCGTTATCGAAGATGCAGCAGAGAGCAGTAGTGATGAGCAGCTGATCAGTGTTACAGCAACGAGCAGGAGCAACAATAGCTGAAGCGGTAGTAGAAGCAGTTGCGGCACTAGCAGTGATAACAATGTGCAAGGTCGGGTATTTCAAGAGCCGAGCAGGCTAAATGAGAAAACTAAGTACACAGAGAAAAATTTTGAGTTTAAAGAGTACACGTACTTGGGATGGAAGAGTTCAGTCAGGTATGAATCTTATACAGTTTAAGAAACTAGATGCCATCCAGCTAAGAACGTTGTGCTGATACACATCAACACAGCGTTGAACTGCATTAGTCCGGAGAGGGGGGATTCTACGAGCTGAGCAGGTGGGGCTGTTTGAGTCCATCCTTCTGAGCTCCTGGCCATACATGCATGTATACGTACGTATGTATAGATATTATACGATGACACGATATACATACGTACGTATACATGTATACATGGCTAAAGCCAGGAGCTTAGGAGGTTTGACTCAAATAGCCCAACCTGCCAAGCTCGTAGAGCTCCCCCTCTCCAGACTAATGCAGTTCAACGGCGGCTGTGTTGATGTGAATCAACACAACGTTTTGAGCTAGATGGCACCTAGTTCCTTGAACTGTATAAACTTCATACCTGCTTGAACTCTTCTATGTTCTAAGTACGTGTACTCTTTTAACTCAAAATTTTTCTGCGTGTAAGCTAAATAAGAAAAGCTGAGTATGCTAAAATCCACGTACAGGCTGATGATATTGCTGTATAGGCTGATAAAAGCTGCACCGGCTAGGACAGCCGAGCTGGCTCAAATAAAGCCGTACAGGCTGAAAAAGAAGGCTAAGCAGGCAATTTATTTTATTTTACAAAACAGTCTTTGCAGGAAGAAAAACATTTTAAAGAGCTAAACTGTTATTTCTTTAATTATGCGTGGGATTTTTTTTAAGGTAAGAGAACCTGATTTTTTTAAAGCAAGCATTTTAAACATAGAGAAAATTAATTATTTTAAATTGCTATATTTAGAGTTATTTAAAAAAAACGTTATAGGATTTTTAAGCGGCTCAAGAAGAAGATTTGTTTCTTATACCTTATACGGTTTTTATAACGATCTTGATACTGAGATGCAGTCTTCTGCTTCTTTAGAGAAAAATTTTTGCGAGATTAATGGTCGTCTTCATAAGTAATGTATTCTATACATTTTTAGAATAGTTGTAGCCCTAATAAAGGCTTAGTATATTTGAAGAACCATTTGTTCTAAATAATAAGTTACTCTGAGCAGCTTTCTCCTCAAATACGTCACCTCGCATACTATCTCTACCGAAGAATCATAACTATCATCGCCAGTCAAGTCGATGACTGGAGCAGGTGGTGTTGTTGTCCAGTTGATAACCGTAGAAGGTCGTGTTGTCAGTAGTGGTGATGATTGTGATGGTAGCACCAGTGTTAAAGAAGCTAGCCATGCTTCTTTAAGTTGGGGCTCAAATCTCTGTTATGACAAAGATGGTGAAGCTGGTGACTCTGCTTAAATTATTTGCCCTGCACTTCCAGATACAAAAAGTTTTTCTCTAAAAGTGCATTAGGTATCGAGGAAAGAGTATCAAGTATATGATTTACTTTATCTGATTCCATTGGCTCCATGTCGCTTTAAAATCCTTCAGTTTTAATGTGCTTGTCCGAAATTTTGACAAATGATTTATTATCTTCCTTTTATTTGAATTTCAGGTGCAAATTTAAACTTCCCCCACCACCGTGCACCTACAGCTTACTCTGAAAACCCTCTATGAGCGCTTGGACTGCGCTATTCCGAACATTACCCTCTACCAGCATATAGTAGATTTATAGGCAGGGATCTTGCGCGCTTTGAGCACTTGATCCCGGCTCTGCGTCGGAGTCAGATCTCCCAAAAGCTAAGCAGGCTGGGAGTATAAAGTCGAGCAGGCTTAATGAAAAAAAGCCTCGTAAGCTGAATGGAACAGAGCCAAGTATACTTAAATTAAGAGCTAAGCAGGCTAGTATAGCCGTAAGGGCTAAAACAAAGCTCAACAGGCTTTATGAAAAAAAAGCTAAGTACGTTTTTT
>JAPYYV010003151.1:0-19909 GCA_030522625.1 Copidosoma aretas
TTCGATTTCATGAGTAGAAAAGTCAAATCAGGCAATTCTCCATAAGAAACCGTGCAAAGTTGACATTTTTTTGTTTCATTATTTTCTCAATACAGAGGCGACCGATAATCTTGAAATTTTGCATGAATTTTTTCTCCACACTTTTGAAGCTGTGCACAAACTTTTGTTTGAAACTGACTGTTAATTGCTTAAGGTAGTCAACCTCCTTAAGTATTTTTTTCAATATTTTTTTAACTGAATTTTGATCCCAAGAAATTTTTTGGAATATACGCAACTTAACAAAATATTTATAAGTTTGGCATAAGTATTAAAAAAAATTGTATTTCCAAATTTTAAATCGAATCATTCCAGATCGATATAGATATAAATTCAAGCCCACTTTGGGAAGAGTGTGATCATTTTAGGTAAGATTTAAATGTTTGGAAGGGTCGTGAAAAGAGGCCTAGCCTGCTTGTGGAATGACGCAGCCGTATACGGAAATAATTGGATACATCAGGGGACTCTGACTACTTTGAAACAACTGTCTGTATTTTCGAAAATACTTCGATACATGGAGGGTTTGTGGAAGCTTTGCTTGCTGTCGGAAGACATTAGCTGTTTTTGGACATATTTGGAAATGTAAGGAAGGAAGCGGGAAGCGAGAACGTAATTTAAAGTATTATGATGTGGGTAGGTAGCCGGGGGGGGAATCATAAATTATTATGAGAATATATATAAATGTAAGATCGAATTTTTTTTCGACCACCGTCCTACATTTGTTCTGTTTCTCCGATATTTACCGTAAATAAACTAATAATTTTTCAAGCCACGATATACCCTCACCCCTTTTATATTGCTTTGCTAGGACTAAGCTTTTTTTTAGGTTGGGATAAGATCCTCAGATCCCAAAGGAAATGAGGAATGTACCAAGGAAAAGACTCTGACATTGACTTGACCAACAACTTTACTGACAGAAATATAGCGGTTGCGAGAGAGCGACAATCTCTCTCGGCTGCGTGAGTCTGCTCGCGAGCGCCGACGTGTGGCTCGAGAGCATGCGGTAGCTAGACTGACTTATGCGGTAGCTAGACTGACTTTATATGCCGGCTACCTTGCAGGGCAGCAACAAATTGAGGAACAATTTCTTCTCTATCTGCCGGTAAATCCAGAATTGTGAGGTGATTTTTTCGAAAATCCTCCCAATTGTTTCTCAGCTGACTGATTCGACTTTCAACGACAGACCTTTTGATTTAGTCCTGGCCGAGTTTCTTGAGGTGCGTAAGAGCATTGTAAATCCTTAAGTCTAACTCCTGCTGGCGCTAGAAGAGTGCTTTCAGCTCCTTAGACATTATTTTGCAGTGTAGCGTGTAGAAAAATGTCAAGGTGCCGTCTGCCTTGACGAATCAGGGGGTGAGAGAAAAGAACGAGGAGCTCTTCTCGTCGCGGAAATACGGAGGAGGTTGTAAGTGTCCTACGCAACTAACTGCAATAAGAGGTTGTAAATCTCTTAGCACGAAAGAATTGGCAGACTTCACCGACACACTGAAAGATTGTAAGTCTTTCAGCGTGACACCACTACACTAGCAACAGTAAACACGTGAACTGTACTTATCCCGAACCTGAGCCACCGATCCGGCTCGAAGGACCAAAATGTTAGATATCGAGCGGACTGTATGATAGGAGAAAAGAAGAGCAGCGCCAGATGAGCACAAAGCTCGTGGTAACTCCCGGTTGGGATAAGATCCTCTGATCCCAAAGAAAATGAGGAACGTACCAAGGAAAAGACTCTGAAGTTGACTTGACTAACAACTTTATTGACAGAAATATAGCATTTGCGAGAGAGCGACAATCTCTCTCGGCTGCGTAAGTCGGCTCGCCAGTGCAGACGTGTAGCTTAAGAGCATGCGGTAGCTAGACTGACTTTATATGCGGGCTACCTTGCAGCGCAGCAACAAATTGAGGAATATGTAATTGTATGTATGTATTTATAAGTTCTTACATTAGAAGTTGAAGAGACAGCGGAAATAAACTTATGCTATGTACAGCAAGGTATTATTCGAGACTATTCGAGAAGCTATAAGAGTCTTTCTCGCTCGGCAAGTATTTGGCTCCGAAGGCGTCATAACAATAACACAGACACTTTAAGCACTAAATTCTTAGAATTTAAGTGAAGAAAATAGATGTACAAGCGATAAGAATTAAATTAGAATTACATGAAAATATTTACATTAAAGCTAGCTCAATCCTAAACAATGGTAGTGATGGGAGAAAAATAAAAAGGACTATGGAAGAGGCCACGAAAAAAAAAGAGAACCTGACAAGACAGTGGGAGTAGAAACAGCGAAAGTTAAAAAAGTATTGGAAGACAAAAACTAAAGGTTGGAATGAGAAGCTGAAGTTAGTGTGGATAAAAGTAAGGAACCTGGAGGCCATTAACAGAAGAGATGGGAGAGAAAGAAAAAGAAATGTTATAATTATTGAAGGCAAGAATTTCAAAGGTAGAAATGTAAAGCATGTAATTTTAAGTGTGGATTACTGCATTGACTTAAAATATGTTTTCATAAAATAAATTTAGCGAGAGTATAGTTTTATGTAAATAAGATTTGCGTTTAAATTGTTTCGATTTTTATGTTCAAGCATTGTTTGAAATAAGCTTGCTTAATGTAAAGCCAATAAGCAGAAAGGATAAATTTTTTATATTTTTGATTGAGTACTAGTTTCCTAGTGTAGGTTCAACAAGTATGTAAGTATATAAAATGAGATAACTTTTTTTGCCAGTATATTGTGTATTATGAACAAATCTTTCTTTATACAAGCATAGGCAATAATAGAGACTTTAAGTGTGGTTTGTTTGATTAAAACACAGTTTTCAGGAAAAGTTCAGCAAGATCCACGTTATGTACAATTGTAGTGTAAGGCTGTGTTTTAAATTCAGTTGTATTAATTATCTGTGCATAAAGTATCCTGTCTTGGCAAGGTAGGCTGAAAGGTAATGAAGAATAATAATGAAAAAAAAGTAGTATTTCATATTATTCGGAATACACCTTAAGTCACTTTTCAAGTGGTTTCTATATCTTTCTTAGTAGGATCGAAAATATTGTCGATAGAATTTATAATATTTTTCTTAAAAATAATGGTAATTCCTAAGTTTTTCTAAAAATACTTTAGTGATATGGAAAATTATTTGCACAATTCTATTTTTTAATACTCATTTTAATCGTAAAACATATTGAATAACTTTAAAATATTATAAATTGTTGGGTTAGTATTTTATCTTTTTCGTAAAAGATTATATCTTAAAGAATGTTTTTGAAGAAACTATTCTTAGGAAAAATGCAGTTTAGTTATTATTAAAATTCATTTTTTTTTTAATAATAAATGAAAAGTAAAGAAGCCTATTGTCAGAAAAAACCAAATGCTGTGGATAAAACTTAATTTTGATTTTTTTATCGTACAGCAATTGAATATTTAATGATAAGCATATGGTATTTAGCAGATTTTTTTTTGTATATTACTCACACAATTATGCATACGATACTTTTTTATCAATATCACGATTTATAATATTTATAAATAAGTTTATAAGATCGACAAAATCATCGAATATAATTGAAGCCATAATTAAAAAGCTTGTACAGGTATAATCATAAAATCAATCGACTCTCTATAACTATCCTTGTCGATATCAAAATATATTCCGAAAATTTAATACATTACTTGAACTTTATAATATTTTTATTGTTTATTGCATCATTTAAAAGATTTGTTTTAAGGTATAGGTATGTTTATTATAAGTTGTCAATATTAAGTGGTTTACGGAGAAATTCAAATTATTTTACAATATTTCAGATTATGAGTCGGTTCTTATTTGGTTATTTAAAATATTCCAAGTCTAGATTAATGCATCTTAATTGTTGGATAGTAATTTAAAAAAAATCTATTTACCTAATCTAATAATAATATTTAATTAAAAAATATTGAACAGTGGCAATACTTATGATAATTTATGTGTTTTCAAAATAAAACTCTCCCACTATTTTCAGAACTAGTAAAACATCACTCTACATAATGAATGGTAATCTCTAATAATTTAAGAGTCTTAACATCGCTCAACGAATCTTCTAGAGTATAATAGATAGTTTTCTATGATTGTAGAGGTAGCACAAAATTTTTCTTAGGTACGCATGGATTCGATAGCATTATTATTTTTTAAATTAAAATTCTAAAAATAAACCTTTAAATCCAGGTGATTCTAATGATCAATTAAAAGTGTCATAACTTTTTTTTAATCGTACAGTTAAAGAAAGGGAATGACCAAAAATTTGGTTAATGCTATCTATTGTTGTTTAGAAATAAGAAAATAAATTATCCTTTAAAAAAAAATTTTTCTAATTTTTTTGTACAATTTTTGAACGAAATCTCATATTTTTTATTAAACAATGTATTTTAATGTATAATTTTGTGATTTTTTGAATGAAAGATATAAAATAAAAAAGTTTTTTTAACTTAATAAGATATCTTTATCATTATTTTATAAATCAAAAATAATATTAACAAGAATAATTACAATATAATTTCTAAATCGTAATATATTAACTAAATCATACTACTTTTATTATTGGGAGGTTTATTTTATTTATACAAAAAAATTCCATACATGGGACTTGGTCCTGTTTGAAAATCTTACTTGTCTATTTCTAAAGAGTGAGAAATAGTTAGAAAGATTTATTATTGATTTGATAGCGCGTAAATGGAATTTACGAAAATTTTTTTTTATAATAATATATAAGTTGCTATGTTATTTACTAGCCATAATAATGCTTTTTTTTGTGTAATTTAAAATCTTTTAATAATTTACAATTACAAAAATTAATAAAAAGCTTAATTAGAAAGTATTAAATAGATTGGGTTTTTTCCTTTTTTTTTTATCTTCAAAAGAAGTACCGATAACTCTTATGTTCAATATTAATTCTTAAAAATATTTAATTACCTTCATAAGAATTTTCTCAAAAACTTTATATGATTATGTCTTTCCTAAAACGCTTTCATTTGCCGCACTGATTATTTATCTCATTGATAACAGAATGTATTAGAATTTTGACGTACTCTCAATTTTTGGAAGGATAATTAATTTTATTTGACCTCTAACAGTCTGTTAGGATTATTTTATTAATATTTATGGATTTAGAATGTTGATTTATTTTGAAAAATTTGTTCAGGCAATTTTTCAGATAGCTTGGTAAATTTATTAAAAAACGACTTGTGCAAAAGAAGAGAAATTCTTGTGATCTCAGCTTGGCTTTAGCCAGCCATAAATATTGCTTCTTAAAATTTGTTTGGGTAAAGTAGTAAGATCTACTTTTGCAGCAAAAGTTATTTTCCACTTGACAAAATCATCCATGGTTGTATTTATAAATGGAGCAGTCGATATTTTTGAATGTTTCATAGTATAGAAAATATGTGGAAATACTTATTTCATGATTTAAAATGTATCGTAAGTTACGACTATTAAATTGTAAAGTTATGTATCTTTCTATATATTTTGATTTTATGAAAGAAAAAATGACTATGAATAAATTGGAGTTTAAAAGAGAGTAAGGGGAATGAAAGATGAAATTACAACGATGCTTTAAATAGAAGGGCACGTCAAGAAAAATATTGATTTTTCTGAGAGATCGTATATTTCTTAGTAATAAATAAACTCATATGCATATAAATTTCTGCTTAGACTGTTTTTAAATTCAGTACAATTTATGAGAAATGAATATTTATTTATATTAATAAATATGTTGAACTATTCAGTTATAAAAATACAAAATTTCTATAATAATGAAAATTTAAAAAAGTAACATAATCTACTTAAGAGTCTAACCTTTTGAATTATTATAACGAATGATGAGTTCATAGTTTAAGCAAAAAGTGTAGTTTAAATATAAATGATACATTATCGCTGCATTTTTTGTAATGCAAAAAAACATTAATCAATCAAATTATAAAATTAGGAGGTAAAATGTATTTACCATTATGGGTGATAAGCTTTAAACTAAGCACACATGTGGCTGGCTGCAGATTTTTTTTGTTTTAAGCGTTAGTATTGCTCTTAACTGTCAGTATTAGCTGTCTACTCGTTTATTGTCTACACCTAGAACCGCTGAATTTTTGACATTAACAGATATATACGTATAAGTAAAATAGTCAAGTCAATTCGTTTAATGCCAGTGAGCTCTAGAGCCCAGTCATCCAGCAATAATTAGTACAAGCTACAATAATTTCTGGAGTTTTATTCCAACTCGTAATTACCATTTCTTGTCCAACTACCAATACTTTAAGGTAAATATTACAATTATTTATGTCTAGAAATAAGGCTAAGAACTTGTTTGATTGAATGCAAATTTACTTGCCATGGACTTGCATGAACCTGAATTTTGAATATATAAAGAGGTATGCACAGAAACTCATTTTTGATGTTATAATTGACTTCAGTTTTAGGACTAGAGAAAATTTTCCTTTCATGAAAATTGTTAGATAGGAATTTATAAGTTTCTAGCAAAAATGAGCCTACTACGTAAGTACATAGTTTTAATTGTGTTTTAAGCATCTTCTCCATTATGAAAGCGATAAAACCAAATGCAAGCCTTTAATAAGGTGAAGACTTTAAAGAAATTATATACACAATATACAATATTTACAAGTCTGAAAGTCGCCGCATCAAAAATTCACAATGTCGGAAGCGACAGCTAACAGCGTCGGAAAGAGAAAAAGATCTAATTGAGCGGTAGCACTTATCGAACACTGAAGAAAATCTTTCCTCTCGGCTGACACAATACCTTACAGTCGAGGATAAAGGCCGAGAAAGTATGCAGTAAGACAAAGACAAGATGCTATGTGTGGGTGCAGGTCTGCTGCCGGCTCCGTGTACAAAGATCCACACAAAGAGGAAGCTCCCAGCTTAGTTCTCCCTTCTCCTCTTCTGTCTACACCAGCAAACAAGAAAATGATGGTGAGGAGTTGCAGAAAACTGAAATTCAACAAAAATCATAATTTTAATTTTTTAATAAATAAAATCCAAGCTCTGCTACCAGTGAATTTGTTGCTATGATTTGCTTGACAAGCAAGGCTAAAGGGGTAACCAAGCCTCGAATCACATGTGCAAAATAACTGCAATTCTTCCCTTTGTCGTAACTTGAACTCTCGGAAATACGAACAAAATCTATTTTTAAAATAACAGATAACAGTTTCGAAGTGAACGTCAGCAATATTAGTCCGTACAACCGAAATAATATGAATTTATTCAATACAATAATCGTACAATGAGTTAAGCTGCAATCGCGAGGAAAAAATAACGACGCGAAAAAAATTCAAAGTACGGAAAGCAAGATAATAGAGATAGCTTCTAATAAAATAAGATGAGAGAATTTTTTTTAGGACTTCAGAAATACAGCTCGATTCACTGGACAAACGTGTAATATCGACAAAGTAATAATTGAAAAGATACTTATTAGTCCTCTAAAAAGTACTATGAGTGACGTGCACAAGGCTCGCAATACTCGAGCGAGGCGAGGCAAGACGGCTGCTCCGAACCAAGAAGACGATGCTGCTTGAAGTGACGAAACAAGGAGCAGACTCTTTTTCGTAGCTAGCCGTGCAAAGATTTCACTGCTAACAAAGGATTAGATGGAAACGAGCGCTCGAGAAGAGCTCTAGCTCTCGTCCTGGTGGGTCACCAGGAGCGGGGGCACGCACAGGCTTATATAAACGCATATATGCACGTAACAAACAATGAAACTATACTAGTACTAGTTTATCACTTGACTCGAGTGGCAGTGGGGGCCCCCTACAGGCGACATGTAGGAGATAAATACTTTAGACCAGCCGCGAGGGTCACAAGACTTAGTATATGCCCTTTCATATACATTTTAACTTGAACAGATATTATTCCAAAAACGATCATGCGTAATCATAGGTCTTTTCCATGCGCTGCAAATACATATGCAAGTACACTTTCTGTATGCGGTAAGCTTCCCTCGACTCTGACGACACTGGAGAGATGATGTTGTACGAGCGGTCGCTGTAGTTCGTCTTCGTTTACTTGACATCAATACTTACTTTTATGGTACCACACAAATCATTCTGCAAAGTTACTGCTAGCGCAGGGATGCTTGGTTCCGTCTACTTAAGTTGTTATATTGTTTTATGCTATCACCGTCTTCTTCACGCATCACTGGGAATACCTCATGAGTTGAAGCTTTTGAAAATACTTACCTGATTCTGTCAACTTTCGATCAGCCAATCGATCTTTTTACAGCAGTCCACGTTGTGACTGCCAACTGTGGCAGAGATCACCATACGCCGCTTGCAATGCCGCTCTTTCACTGTGATAGAGTAAGCAGGTGGGTATGTTATAAATGTACAGTAGTAATAAAGGATCAACGATCCAGCAGATAATGTGTAAAGGTGATAAATAACGTTTAAACGTCGAGCACTGCATTGACGACAGATAATAATGTGTAGCACACTTGCAAAAATGTTGACTGTGACATTTTTTCACATTCAGAGTTAGATGCACAACATGCTGACATTTTATTTTTTGAAAATATGAACATCCATCGCTATACGTTCGCGACAGGAGCGCTTGGATTTAAAAAGAATGTTTATTAAACAAATGGTTTTTCCAACATTGGTGCTCCCTATCCATAAGCACCTGGAAAAATCGGCGGTACTCTGCCCGCGATTTCAACTCCTCAAACGCCAATCGACCCCTGAGGATCCATTTTGCATCTATATGGCGAGGATTACCGACAAGATGATATGCTAGCCATATTTGGTCCTTTAATTGTTTAATGTGCTGACACAGACGTCTGTAGTCGGTAAGTTTGTCGCTTCATTGATTATTTATCTTGACTCTGCAGAAAAATACTTTTTTTACTATGAAATTATTGACTTTTTTGTTCTGCACTCTTTTTCGTAATGTTTCTAGAGACTCTTGACACCATCACTATAATAAAAACTTTACTTCTCTGTAGATTAATAATTTCCTTACTATTCAATAATAAAATAAAAATTTTAGAATGAAAAATTGTTTAATACAACGCAGAGAAAATGTTATTGCTGCAGATACTTGAAATTCAGTCACGACAACTAGAGTAGCGTTGGATGAAAATGAACTGTGACGGGACGAGTAACTTTAAGGAAAGCAGACCAAGAGAGAGATCTGTTGTTAAACTTGGATACAATTACCTTCTCGTTTGGAAGCATCCAGAAGTCACCATCAAGCGAAAGAAGTTCATTTTTTGCATCCTAAGATACATTACTGCTGACCATTTATACAAATAAATATTCACGCAATCGTAGTCTCGAGCCATCGCGTAAGAACACATACGGAACATTACACATAGTCCTATTGCAAGCTTCGCCTATTAAGCTTGCTCTTAAAGACACTGTCTGGCTACTTATTAGTTAAACCTCAAATATAATTTACTTACTGCTAGCATCTACACATTTCATGAGTGTGGTGACAAATGAATAGAAATTGTTTAATAAACTTCGTTTCAAATCCGAGCACTTCCGTCGCAAACGTGTAGCAATAGATGTTCATATGTGCAATGAATAAGATGATTTTATAAAAATTATTGTACATTGTAAATAGAAAATTTCGTAAATTTTTTCCATACGTTAATACACTCAATAAAAATTATTACTGCACACATCACTTTCTTTCGTATTCTACAGCTGCAAATGAATGTTTTAAAAGCTGAAAAAAAGGAAAATTGTATGTACATGAAAAATCAGAATGATCATAACTGTAGATTCTTATGAAAAATCATACCACATCTAGTTCATTAGCGTTCACGGTCGTAAATTTATTCTCCGAATAATTCTGGTAAAATCTGCAAGTATAGAACATTAATTATAAAGAATATTTAACTATTATGCACAAAAAAAATGACTAAATTACTTTATTAATTTTGGTAGAACTTGCCGTCGTAAAACATTCGGGAGGCAACATTTGCCACAATATTTTTGGGGCCAGTAGAGGGTGTAAGAGCTACTGCCCTTTGTAGAAGTTGCAAATATTCTCCTTCTCCTTATCCCAATCCTCGATTTGTTGTGCTTCTACAAGGTCTAACATTTTTTTATACTTTTACAGTTACACGATTTTCTTGGATTCGCGACTCTAGATGAACTAACTCCTACGATGTCACTCGTTTGATCACATGTAGGGACGGACATTTCTTTGGCTGATATTGTTCTGCCGCGAAAGTTACTTTTTTTTTAATACAACAAGTGGTTCTTCCCTGCATGCTCGATATGCCTGCAACTTTCACAGCTTCTAATATTATACTTATTTCGCTAAAAGAACAAAAGTATAGGTTTTGGGTTGTAGTTGATTACTGCTTTAAAAACAGTATCATAACGATGCTGACCACTCCTCTTACGACACACACAATTTCTTAACATCTAGCAAAGTTAAATCCGTGTAACTCTATAGTATTTAAGAATAAGCAAATATAGAGTATAAACGCTCATCAATCCTATGAAATTTGATACTTTTTTACCCTCGTGGCGGAACGCGCTGCCCGCGAGCTTTTTGACATAGGGATGATCGGTGGCAGTGGCGGCACTGGCAGCAGTCATAAATCAGATTAATTTATAATACGCTGTGAGAAAATCAGACCACTCGCGGCAGAGCACGCTGCTTGTAGGCGCTTTGTAGCTAAAATCGGCGTTAGTGACGGCAGTGGCAGTCATCATCAATCGGTTTTAATAACGTTGGTAACTACACTGCATCGCGCGCGGGAAAAAACTGTGGCTCGTTGTGGTTGCTACATGTAAGCGTCTATTAGATCCTTAATACTGCAGTCAATAAGACCGACCGCTGTGAGACCATAGTGAGAGCCAACCTGACGCTCTAGGACGTACGCGTGCCGTGCGTGACCCTGCCTGCCGACTATGCATAATATAGTAAGTCAAATTATGGATGCTATAACGGACCAGGATTTGTTCAGTGTACATGCCACTTATGATATAGTAGTTGTTTTTTTAAAAAGTGCTATCATGTTTGGAGATCTCGTTTGTCGCCACAGCAGTACGTATTATACACAGAACGCGCGCTTGCGCACACACACACACCCACATACACCAATTGCGCGACACATACACATGAGCGCCACTCTAGGCGTGTTTAAGTATACCCCGACGGTCATTGTATTTTTTGTTTATAGTACAAACCCTTTCTGGTGTGTCAAGCGATCAGTGATATGTGAAAATAAAAATTTAAAATCGATGCAAAATTCTAACAGTTTATCCATAGCAAAGTAAAAAATTATTACACAAAGTTTCGTAAATTTTTATAATGAGTTAATATCGTGAACAGCACCCTTAAGTGAGCTCCAGCGAGCAGTGAATACCAACCCGAAAATAATTAGGTTGGTTGATATGACTGCTATCGTGTATTTATGACGTTAGTACTATTATATATAGTTATAGCTGTGTGTTGAACAAATGCAAGCACTACGACTCGATCAATATTCTACGAAATATTTCGAATTTTCTCACGGATACCTACATTTTGCCAGGTACCATCTGAAAGCTGAGGATTTTTTCTATAAAACTGTCCCTGTCTTGATGTCCACATCATTGATTTTGGTTACAAAAAGAAGATGTTTTTACGTTGCTCCAAAAGAGGTTGCGTTAATTTTCAAACTTTGAGAGCAAATATCTCGAAATTTTCAAGGGCTAAGGGGTAAATAAGGACATCAAACCGTTGAAATCAGCGGATTTTCATTCATCAAATAATCTATCTGCGACCTCTCAACTCCTCCCGCTGGAGCCTCCTTAACTATTATGGAATTGTATATGATCATGATGAATATTGTTTTTAGAATTGCAAAAACAATTATTATTCATTTATCTTTTAATTGTTATCACTGCATTGCTACATCGATGTCCCTTTTTTATTTAGACTTGCACATTGTTTTAGTTATCTTTATACTAACTTATTGTTCAGATTTTAGAATTGTAACAAAGATCACTATAATTAGTTCGTGTGATATTTATTATCATCAAGCTTTAAGCTGTAGACGTGCCTTGTTATTTGTTGTTTGTAATATCGATTAAAGGTATATATTGTGGTACACCGTGTAAGTGGGATTAAAATAGTACAGCATATGTGCTTATTACCGCTCTCTATATGTATTTGAGAGCTGATGCTGAATTGGGTCCCAATATAAAACCATGTGCCAAGTTGGGTTCTGGTCTTTGGAATCGTCATAGGATTACGTAAGGGTTTTTATGACTTCTGACTCCAACCTACCCTCATTTAAGAAAACATAAAATTTTTATAAATCCCCCCACTCACACTTCCTCTACAACTTCTAACGTAATCAAACAAAATGGAAGATATACGTAGTAAAACGTTGCTACACCGTTGAAAAGACACTACAAATTATTTTTCATGATTACGTTGATAACTCATTGCCTTCCACTCTTCCCTATATAAAAATGCACAGAAAATTCCGAAACACCCACCCTCCCTAGATACTCTTACGTATTCTAATGACGATCTCTTTAGAGCGTAGAAAGTTGCAGTATCGATAAAATTTTTTAAACAAGTCGAACAGTGACTAAAGAAATATGAAAGTTAAGGTACAATTTTCTTCAGTAATTATTAGACAGTATTATATAAGTACGCCTATTATATCACGATGTTTATAGATAAAATTTTGATAAATGGAGTTTGATTTTTTTTTAATTATAAAATTAAATCTCTATGTCAGTTACAAACAATACTTGTGAGAATGTTTTTTAATGCCTGGGCCTACAGCAATCACTACAATACAATGAGTATGGAAGCGTCCCGTCTGCCAGGTGTCCGATGCATGCGCTTTTTTCAAATGTAGATTCCGTCAAAAATGTCAGGCGAATCATAAATTCCTCGGTCATTTTTGTCTAAATATTTCCGGTTTGTAAAAGAATGACCCATCTCTACAAAACGTAATTGGTATAATTTATTAATTCATATAAAAATTGACGTATCAGTAATCTTAGTAGTACCAATTAATAATCCTTATAGTAGCAAGAAAGATAAATAAAACTACATATGTTTTAAAAAATTTTCATGTCTCGTAGTTGTTCAAATTTATGTATCTTCGATGCCCTATATGGGTATATTTACATTTTGATATGTGTATTTTTCCGTTGATGACAAGAACAAGGCTACACTATCAATTTTATAATACTCAGTAGCTGGGTGATGTTTGTCTGAATAATACTTATTGTGTTGTACTGTTTGTAATACTTATTATTACTCAAAAGATACCTGAATTTTATTGATACGTTTTTTCAATTTTGATTTTATCGATTTCGACACTTTTTTTTTAAATTTGATTTCTTTGCTGTCCAACGTTGTTTTATCATATTTTGGGGTAAAGGTCAAAAGGATACAATTCTCGAATAATGGCGTTTTTGGATAATAAATAAATGATATTTGATGAAGGTGTGTGTGAAAAAAAAAGAACAGATGTTTGAAGAAGCTTCGTGACAACAGATTGGAAACTGTTTTTATTTTTTTTTAAAGATGAAATCTGATATCAATTTAGATGATATTTTTATTCTATCACACGTAACAATAACGTTACTATATATTTTGAATCATCTTGCTACGATATACTTTTTTTCCCCATTGAGAATTAATCCCTTTTCGAAGAAACGCATAAATTTGTTAAGGAAATCAGTTATATCTATGAATCTTATCCAATTAGTCAATGATCTGGTGAACTAAGTTTTTTATTTTTTAATACTTGAAGCAGTCCGAGAGAAAAGATCTTATATTTATCTTTTGATGACGTCATTATTATGTTTTTTTGATGATACTATTTGATATAATATTTATTGTTAGTAAAAGGTCAGAATAGATTTCTCTGTCATGTTAAAATATTCTCGCTCGTTATCTCTAAAAAAAACCTTTTTTCGCCGGATTCAAACTCCCGATCTCGTACATACGAGCCGTGTACCGTGTCGACTTATCTACGAGCTGCCTCTGTTAGTAAGCTATACATTACTACCTTTCATATCTCAGCTTTTTACTCACTTTTAATTCGAATATAGAATTACGGTTTATTTGTTAATTTTTTAAAAATATTTGTCGATTTAAATCACTGTACTATCAAACAATTAATTTAATAGGTTCTTCAAAACTTTAAAAATAGATTTCAGTTGCAGCTTTACTAAACAGTTATTATTATTTCTTTTATTTGATTTATTTGTTCATTTTCAAATAAATAAGTTATTATTTTCTGAATTTTTACACTTTTTTCAAAATTTTTATTACATAAGTTTTGAAGATTTAATATTTCTTAACATTGGTTTATCAATATGCAGTTTTATGGATAAATTATTTGACTTTTATTGCGTCTAATTATTTTAATATTTATGCTGGGATCATTACCGAATGAATTCCGGCGTAATGATCCACATCTACACATATTGTTTGCCGGAAAAGTATAACTTGATACATGAGTGACCGACTATTTTTCAAAAATTTTTCCTACAATAATGCCACTTTTTTCTTGACTGACTAAAAATACACGATTCTATAATTACTTCTGAAATAATTGTGATATTCCTACTCTTTCAATAACCTAATTATTAAACGCAATAAATAGTTTTGACTTTAATTATTTGTTTTCCCTTCGAATATTAGGTTGAAGCATATTGGTCTATTCGGCTTAAGGAGCTATAGATTTATATTTATGCTTGTCTTTGAAATTATTTTTATTAGGTGGATAAATAATTTATTATTAAATATTGTAATCGGGAGAGTAAATTTGGTGGTTTGGTTTGAGGTGCGTGGGTTTTGATTTATTTGAATTAAGTATTGAGCTTGAGTGTACGTGTCTTCTATCCAGTGTCTGTTTTATTTTCGGTATTACTGTTAGTCATGTCTATTGTTTTCCGCCGTAGTGACACGAAGTTAATTATTTTCAGACGTAGTAGAAAAGCATTGTATTAAAACACATTTTTTGTTAAACAAATATAGAGCCTACTTGTTCTCAAGTCTAATTGGTTTTCTCCGTTGTAAAATGCATGTGGTATCCAGCCAGCGTTGTCTATTGACATCATGATCAAAATTATAATACACCTATGTAGTAAGTATATTACACAGAAAAATAGTTATTATCAAAGTCTGTATGAAAATAACATTGTTCCCGATTGTGCATCAAAATCGAATTACATTTTAGTTATAGATTGCTGGACAACAACGTAATCATAGTCTGCACATGCCCGGTTTTCTTTCCACCATGTACATGAGGCAGTTGCTTTATCCGATTTCTGTAATAAGGTATGTTTATTCTATGCATGTTATCCCGAGACTAAATAGTCTATTCTGCTAACTTTCTGAATTACTAAATAAATTATTCATCAAAAAACAGTGTTAGGGGAGAGTCATTTTTTTATTCGTTTATATGTGCTTTGATTTCATTTTATTTGAATTACGTATCAAGCTAAAGCGTACGGATTTCGGGTTTATATAGGTGATTCCGCCGAACCTGGCACTATTTGCATCCAAAATTTTCGGATTTCGGAAATTAATTTTTACAATACATTTTTCGTTATGTATTATCATAACAGCATCAGAAATCGATGCTAAATATTTTCCGATCTAGAATTGCCACACGTACTGTTTTAGTGACTAGCCTTCTACTAGGTCACCTAAAAAATGCCTTTTCGACAAATAAACATATTTTTCCGTATTCTCTGGACAATAATAAAGACAAAATAGTCTTTGACATTTTCCTGTAAAGTCAATAGTATTCGAGTAAAAAATTTTTTAAGTTTGATAAAATATACGTATGTATCCAAATTTTCAAACTTTGCGAAGTTTTTACTCAAAAACTATTCATTTTAGAGAAAAATGTTACGAGACGAATTTTTCTTACTTCAAGATAAAGTATATAAAAAAAAACTTTCAGTAATAATAATTTTATCCTGCACTGACAAATTCGTTTATTCGACATTACTAAACTCATTTAAGTACATCACATGCGCCGGACTAGAGTCGTATGGTTGGATTGCGTCAGGCATACCTCTCCACAACATTAAAAACACCCTAACTTGGTGAAGAGCACGAAAAAAGCTTTAAGAAATTTTTTTTCTATTTATTGAAAATAGTGCGATTACGGATCTGACCGTTACAAAACTGACATTTCGTCTTCAAAGTTCTCCCATTTGTTTGCAATTAAATATCATGGATTTTCCGCAGAAATGGCACTTAAAGTAACTGTAACCTTAAAAAAAATCGACTTTTTGAATGAAAAATATGTAGCCAAGTAGTGACTTCTTAATGTTACAGAACTGACCGAGTTTTTTAATAAAGTAATTTTCGATCTATGAAACAGCTCGTGTTAATAGATCGTAGAATTTTTGGTCGTCCTGTCGTGTGTAAATAATAGTTTGACATTCAAACTATGAAAGCCAGTGGCTTTGAAGGTTCATGATTGGTTTACAGTAGTCGAAAAATGCTATCAATGTCAATGCAAACTTTTTTACCTAAATTGTTGGACAAAAAGTAAACAGCTCGTGACAGGAGGGTTTATCGAATATAGACGTCAAAATAACGAAATTTTTTATTTAAGGGGCTATAACTTGAGGTATCCACCATAAGAGGGCGTTCACTATGCTTATTTTTGCTCACCATCACGTATTATAGCGTTATTTTCGATTTGGACAGGTTCGAATCTGACATTTTGACCCTTTAATGATATGTAGATCAAAGTATACTCTTTAAAATTTGGTTTGATGGCATGAGGCAGTTGGGCACCAACACGACACGTACTTTGGCACCCGCAGGGTTACCTATTGCACTCTTAATTCTGCGCACGAGACCAGGACACCAATAGTGCTAGTTTCGCCGGAATGACCCATATGTGTTTTAACAGCTGTATCGCTGACAGTCCGGTTTTTTATTTCCTGCCTTAGTACAACAATGTTAATTATTTTTAACGTAGTAGAATATTGTATTTAAACAAGTGTTTTTTTTTTCACAAATTTGGAGCTTCATTGCCCAAAAACCTAATTGGTTTTCTCCCTTGTCAAAAGAATGTGTTATCCAGCAAACTTTGTCTATTGACATCATGATCGAACGTATAATACACCTATACAGTAAGTATAATACACGAAAATATTTTACTAATTATATTTTGTAAAAAAAACATGATTTCTGATTGGGAGATCTTAGCATATCACTGCTCAGATATAGTTTGCTAGACTACAGCGAAATTATGGCTTGCACACATTTGGCATTTTTTTGCATCATTTGCATCAATTGGTTGCTCTGCCCGATTCCTGGGATAGGGTGTTATAAGGGTATAATATACAGTGTTATACTATGTACTTTATTCCGAAATCAAAAATGTAATTTTTGATTAGGGAAAATTTCTATTAAAAAAACCCAGATTCAATAAATGATTTGAGCGCCAATATACTAGATAGTATATCAGCCTACTACTTTAATCTACACGATAGCACTATCAAGTATAGTCTTATGCGTTAAAATATCAAGAAACTTGTGTAAAGTGGTAGTAGAATGGTAAAACTTATAAAAGAAAGTAAGATAAGTCTTTGTCAAGATAAGTATAAAGAGCTGTCGACGTAAGAAATTTTTTCGTGTAAATATCTACCGGTTACAATATGTTTTGCAGGGTAATAGTCTCGATAAGATGACGAAAATAAGTAAGCCGTTTACCATTCAGTAATCAGATAAAAACAAAAGAGTAGAAGTAGTAAGTACAAAAATGTTAATACAAGAAAACGGTGAAATTTTAGGAGTAATGAGAAGATTTATGAAATATAGCTGCGGCAGAAGGAATTTGTATCAAAAAGTTCACAAATAAAATGTCAATCTTTTTCTTGTTATGGCATGCAATTTTCTCAAAAGCAAGAATATTAGAAATTTAAATATTAATAAACAATATTTAGGAGTAAATAGAAAAATCTAGGAATATTGTAAAATAGTCTATTATTAGTGCACCTCGGAGAATACTGATGATTTATGAAAGATAGTAAGAAAACAGTTAATCATTCTTAAAATGCACAAATAAGTCTTACTCAAAAACTAGGAAAAATGATAATGAAATATGTGGCTAAAATGCAACGTTATAAGATATCTCTAAATAGTTTTGTATAAGGATACTTGTCTATTAAAAAAGTATTTCCCTTGGCAAAACCTAAGTGAGAAATATCTATAAAAACTATACCACGTTTAACACATCTGTCATATATCAACATGAATTACTGGTGAGCTCTCCAACAATACAATGTGTAGTAATCTTGAAGAGCCTTCATTCAATGCAAGTAAGATATTTGTTGCAGGCTACTTTTAACGGATATAGTTGGGCGTGTTACGGTTAGATGTATTTATAATCATATATGTAGGATATACTCTGCTACATAAAATAAGATTCGTTAAAGTTATTTTTAATTACAATGGTCCATACACGACAATATGCCTGACGTCAGGATACATTTTTCAAACACTTTATTTTAGGACGAGAACCAACGGTATGAAAGTAAATTAATAAGGATGTTATAAGAGTATGAAATGAATAATAATGAAAATGAGCAAGAGAAAAAGAATGTCTCATAAAAGTGGGTGTAGATCAAGCTCGCACGATAGTATAAGGGTTGTCTCTGACTGGTATAGGTACAGGCGCACCAAAAACAGTATTCTGATAGTAATACCTTATTTACCCAAAAGTGACCGATATACTTTGAATTCTTTTATGAAAATAATTACTAATTATCTAAGTACTTGTTATAATTGTGGTAACAGTAACAACAAGCTTAAAATATTATTCACTATCATTATAACTTGTTTTTAGAATGTATACTTTGAATCTTTGATGAAATATAGCTCTTTTATTTCTATAGTTATCCTCCACCTTTTGTGCCAAAAAATTATAGTATATCATGGCTGTATGAAGAATTAGATAAACAGTGGAGAAAATGGTTACCAGCAAGTACTTCACATACAATTAGACAAGGAGCTTTTTACTCTGTTCTTGTGCGACCTGGTTTTCGGATCCTTTCAATTAACACCAACTATTGTCATAATAAAAATTGGTGGCTTCTGATAAACAGTACTGATCCAGTTTCTGAACTGCAATGGTTGATATTTGAGCTCCATGGGGCAGAAATGAATAATGAAAAGGTTCATATTATAGGACATATTCCTCCTGGACATTCAGATTGTCTCAAAGTATGGTCTAGAAACTATTATAACATTATCAATAGGTGAGTATATATTTCTAAGATTGTCTTATAAAAATAAAAGGTTAATAAAAATGTCTGATGTAAGAGCCTGACACTACATATTTTATGAATCAATGCTTTACTATATATCTATGAAAATTACTAGTAGCAATAGAAAATAATAAATAGAAAAGTACAATCATGCACAATCAATATAAAATGAACTCTAAATGTTCAACAACTTTGATCAAAATTTTTTTATTCGAATTGTAATATACTACAATTGTCATCAAAGACCGCTGCCTTCAAATTGTTACCGTACATTTTTCAGCAATATAGGAAGACATAATTCAATTAGTCAACATTTTATATGTATTATTATTATGAAGACGGTCTAAATTTAGAACAGCCCTGTCAACAAGATTAAAAATTACATTAATTTTGTACTTGCATGGGTGATTAGAGAAAAAATTAAGAGTTCTATTTAGGGCGATAGACTTTTGATACCAGTTGAAAGATGGCTCCGAATTTCGTACAGTGATAGTGACATCCAAAAAATTTATCGAACGATTGTTTTCTATTACATGCGTGAATTGTATGTGGTTGTCATATTGATTGAAAATGGATAGTACACAATTCACCTGTGACTTTTTAATACATATTAACGTATCATCAACGTATC
>JAPYYV010003152.1:0-24577 GCA_030522625.1 Copidosoma aretas
TTTGAAGTTGACAAACCACAGTGGTCAACATATCTACTGTATTTCAACTGGAGTGATGAAGTACGAGTACCTGCTCTGCACCAGTGTATCCAGCAATTGGCTTTGGGGCTGAACTTAATATGCAGTCAATAATGTCATCAGAGATTCTGAAAACTCAGAAGCTGGCTGATTGAAGAGATTCATACAAACTTTGTTAAATCTTGTTAAATTTGTGTCTAAAGCTTGACAATTAAAAATCATTAGTTCAAGATTTGTGACCGTTGGAAAATTTTGGAAATCTAGATGTCTAGCTGTCTGTGGTCAGTGCCAAATTTTAAATTTGCTCTAATGATTTCAACTTTGCAAATTCACAATTCTTATTTGAATTTGTATCTTGAGCAACCTCACACTTTTATTGTTATTGTCCAAAAGGCTTAGAAAAATTCATACATGATTTTTGTTTGATCGTTTTTCCTTCGACCGATGGCATTATAATCATCATCATCATTAGCATTACTATTGTCATTACCATTAAAAATATAGTCATCATTATAATTATTCTTATCATCATTGTTCTCATTATCATCATTAGCATACTTAATATCATCATTATTTTATTTATTATTTTCATCATTATCATCATAATAATGGAAATAATCATCATTAACATCATTATTATCATCATAAACATAATCATCAAAATAAAACCTAATATCATCATCATCATTTATATGATTCATATCATCATCATCTTTAGCCTGTTAATTATAATAATCGCCATCATAATCATTATCATTATTTTACTCATCATCCTCATTATATTCATTATCATGATTATTATCAGCATTTCTATGACTATTATCATCAACATTATAATCATTATAATGATTAGCATTATTTACAAAATCATCATCGATATTATCATCATTACGGCTAGTACTACATTTATTCTCATCATCATCATCACGAAATTTATTATCATTATAAGCATCACGGATATGAATGTAATTATCAATATATTAGTAATCATTATCATCTTCTTACTATTATTTAACATTCATATTATCATTATTGTAATTGTGATTATCGTTATCATTGTAAACATCATTATATTCACTATATTTAATCATTATCATCATGATCAAAACCATCAAAATAATTTTCAACATAATTATCTTACTATTACCAGAATTACAATCATCATAATTATTATTAGCAAAAATATCATAATGATCAATATTATTATCTTATATTTAATCATCATCATCATTAGCATCATTATTAACAGTATAATCATCATCATTATCATCATCATTATGACCTGCATCAGACTCATTATCTTATTCATCATCATAAATGATGTCATCATCATCATCAGCATCACCATTATCATTATCATTATTTTCCCTCATCATTATTTAAATATATATGATCATAATATTAATCGACATAATAATATCGTCGTCATCACAATTATTATCATAATCATCATTGTCAGCATCATCGACGTCATTGACATTATTATCATCATCATTATAAAGATCATCATCATCATTTTAGTTCCCATCATCATCACAATTATGATCATCATCATCATAACTAATAATATCACCATCAGTATCATTATAAATATTATCGTCGTCAACATCATCATCAACATCACCATCTTTATCATCATCGTGATCATCATTATGATCATCATCATCATCATCATCAGCATCATCATCATAATCATTATCTTGATCAGTACAATTATTGTCACTATCATCATAACTATAATCATTATTATTTTTTCAATCATCATCATTATCAAAATCATCATCATCCTCATCAACAGCATTATAATCATCATTATAAATTTTATCACTAGCATTGTCATCATCATAATAAAATTTATTATTATCATCATCATCATCATCATCATCATCATCATCACCATCATCATCATCATTATCATCATCACATTAATAAATATCATTATCATCATACCAATGATCATTATCATCTTTTTACTAATAATTATCAATATTATCATTATCATCTTATTTATTACCATCTTTATCATTGTAAACATCATTATAATCACTATCTTTAGTCATCATCATCATTATGATGGATACTATTAAGATAATTTTTAACAGAATTATCACCATCATCACAATTACCATAATTAAAATTAGCATCATCATTCTTAGCATAAACAGTATCATGATCATTATCATTATCATCGTTCTAATCATCATCATCATCAGCATTTCTATCAACATTATCATCATCATATCTATCATTATTATTATCATCAACATCATCATCATTGCAATCACCATCATCATCATCAGCATTGACATTGCCATTATCAATTGTATCATAGTCATCATTTTAATCATCATTATCATCATTATTATTATTATCATTATCATCATTAGCCTACTGAATATAATCATTACTTTATTAACCATCTGCCTAATTATCATCATTACCATCATAAACATCTTTAATATGATCATCATTATTATTATTATCATCATTATCATGATCATTTATTTCCATTATCATTGATATAAATAATGTCAACAGAATAATTATTAGTACATAATTCTCATTATCATCATCAACATCATCATCATTAGCGACATCATTATCATCGTCATCAATATGACCTGCATCGCACTTATTAACATCAATATGATCATAAATTATAACATATTCATCATCAGCATCTTTATCAACAGTATTTTCATCATAATTATCATCGGTTTTATTATTATCATCATCATTAGCGACATCATCATCATCATCGTAATCAGCATTATGACCTTCATCACACTGATTATCATATTCATCATCACAAAAACCATTATTATCATCATCAGCATCACCATCATCATCGTAATCATTATTTTACATCATTATTATCATCAGCGTTACTATTGCCATTATCAATAATATCATAGTCATCATTTTAATTATCATTATTATCATTATTATTATTATTATCATCGACATCCTCAATATCAGTATTATTTTATTAATAATGTACTTCATTATCATAATTACCATTATAACAATTTTTCATATGATCATTATCTTTATTATTATTAGTATTATTATAATCAGCATCACTATTTCCGTTATCATTGATATCGTTGTTATTCTTATAATTATTATTATCATCATTATGACCTTACATCACACTAATTATCATCATTACTATCTTAAATAGTATCATCATTATCATCAGCATCATAATCATCATCGTCATAATTATCATGATCTTCGAGATCATTAATATGATCATGATTATTATCATTAATATCATAACTATTTTCATAAACAATATTCTTTTCACCATTATTATCATCATAAATCAAATTATCGTTAATATGATCAAAATCACCATACAACCTATTACTATGTTTATTATCATCGTAATGATGATTATCGTCACTATAATCATTATTATCATCATCATCAATAACATAATTATAATAATTATAAATTGAATCATATGAAATATCATAAGCATTATAATAATTATCATTATCATCATAATTATAATTATAATCATTCATAATTATCATTTTTACCATAATTATTATCATCATTATCATCAGCATCATCA
Organism: Copidosoma aretas; assembly: GCA_030522625.1. Taxonomy (NCBI): domain Eukaryota; kingdom Metazoa; phylum Arthropoda; class Insecta; order Hymenoptera; family Encyrtidae; genus Copidosoma; species Copidosoma aretas. The sequence continues at coordinate 3,602 of JAPYYV010003152.1, forward strand.
TCATTATAAGTAGTATCGTCATATTTGTCATCACCAACATAATAATTATCATTATTATCAGTACAATTATTGTCATCAGTCAAAAGTATCATCATCATAATTATCATCATTATTATCATCAATATCGTCATCATTATAACCACCATCATCATCATCAGCATTACTATAGCAATTGTCAATTATAACATAGTCATCGATATAATTATCATTATTATAATTTTTATTATCCTTATTATCATAAGCATCCTCAATATCATAATTATTTTATGAGTCATCTGCTTGAATATCATCATTACCATCATCAACAACTTTAATATGATCATAATCAATATTATTATCATCACCATTATAATTTTTTTTTTCCATCATCATTGATATAAATATTGTCAACAAAATAATTATAAGTACATAATTATCATCGTAATCATCAACATTATTATCATTATCAGCGACATCATTATCATCATTATCAATATGACCTGCATCACACTTATTAACATCAATATGATCATAAATAAATACATCTGCATCATTAGCATCTTTATCAACAGTATCCCCATTATAATAATCATCATTGTAATTATTATTATCATCATTAGCGACATCATCATCATCATCGTCATGATCATTATGACCTGCATTACACTTATGATTATATTTATCATCATTTATACCATTATAATCATCATCAGCATCACGATCATCATAATCATTATTTTCCATCATCATTATTATCAGCATTACTATTGCTATTATCAAATATATCATAACCATCATGATGATTATCATTATTATCATTATTATTATGATTATTATTATCATCATTGGCATACTAGATATCATCATTATTTTATTAATCGTCTCCTTGATTATCATCATTACCATCATAAAAATCTTTGATAAGATTATCATTATTATCATTATGATGATCACCATTGTAATCATCAACATCATCATTATCAGCATTACTATAGCCATTATCATAGATATTATTATAATTATTATTTTCATCATCATGACCTTGCATCACACTAATTATCATCATTATGATCATAAATAGTATCATCATTATCATCAGCATCACAATCCTCATCGTCATCATTATCATGATCATCAATATCATCAATATCATCATAATTAATATCATTATCATCATAATTATTTTAATAAACAATATCATTATCATCATTATTATAATCATAAATTTAATCATCATTATCGTGATAAAAATCACTATACTACCTATTACCATGATTATCATCATCGAAATGATGATTATCGTCATGATCATCATAATTATTATCATCAGCCATATAATAATTATAATAATTATCAATTTTATCACAATAATTATCATAAGCATTATAATAATTAGCATCATCATCATAATTATAATTATAATCATTCATGATCATAATTTTTATCATAATTATTATTATCATCATCATCAGCATCATCATCATTATAAGTATTATTATCATGATTGTTATTACCAACATCATAATTATCATCATTTTCAGTACAATTATCGTCAATATCATCATAACTATAATCATCATCATTATTTCATTCATTATCATTATATTAATCTTTATCATCATTACCATCATAATTCTCATCATTATAAAGATCATAACTAACATTGCTTATATAATAATCTTAATCATTATAATCATCATCATCATCATCATCATCATCATCATCATCATCACCACGATAATTAACGTCATTATCATCATAACAATCATCATTTTAATATTTCTACTATTTTAAATCAATATAATCATCATTATAATAATTATGACTATCGTTATCATTGACAACATTACCATAATCAGTATAAGTAATTATCATCGTCATGATCAAAACTATCAAAATAATTTTAACATAATTATTACCATCATCATCATTACCATAATAAGAATCATTATCATTATTATTAGGATAAATATTTTTATGATCATTATCATGATCATCTTTTTAATTATCATTATCATCATCAGCATGTCTATTAACAGAATCATCATCATCGTAATCATTATCATTACCATCATGATCATCATCATCATCATCATCATCATCATCATCATCATCATCATCATCATCATCATCATCATCATCATCATCATCATCATCATCATCATCTAATTGACAACCTCGCTTAGATCATCATCATTATTCTCTATTATCATCATTACGATCTATAGTCTTATAATGATTATCGTCATAATTATCATAATCATTATGATTATTATTCTTATTATGATCATTATCATCATTATCATCATCATCAGCTTAATTATCATAATCTTCATTTTTATCAACATCATTATCGTTTCCATCATCACTATGATAAATATCAAAAAAATGATTATCGTCATCATTATCATGTATAATATCATCATCATCAGTATCACCATTATCATTTGTATCGTTGTCATTATATTGATCAATATCCTCGTAATTATCATCATTCTCGTCATAGTTATAATAAATTTAAATAATTATCATCAATAACATAGTCATCATCATCATCATTATAATTATCATAATGATGAATTTTATCTCTTATTATTAACATTGTCGAAATCAATATCTTTATCATCATCATTATCGATCAACGTTATAATGATCAATATTACCATAATAGTTATCATCTTAATTTTTCTCTATAATAATAATATAATCACTAATATCAGCATTATCATCATTATTATGAGATTCATCCTCATCTTCTTATCATCATCATTATAATCATCAATATTAACATCATTATTATCATCATCAATATCATTATCATAGTTATCATAAGTTTTATCATAGTTATCATCATTATAATCATAACTGTCATCATCCATATCATAATAATCATGATAATATATATCATCATAATTATTATCATCATCATTATAATGATAATCATTTTTATAGGCAGAAACATCATCATCATTATTATAATTATAAACATAATTATCAACATCATTACTATCACCATCATCATCATCACAATCATTATCGGTATTATCGTAATTATTATCACTATAATTATCATCATCATCAGCACCATTATCACCAGTGTCCATAGTATCATAGTCATTATCATTATTATCATCATGATTATGACTAGCATCACACTTATTATCATTATCATCATCATAATTAATAGCATCATTACTAGCATCACGATCATTATCATGATCATCATCATAATCAATATCATTATGATTATAATCAATATTATCATCACTGAATTTATTAAAATCATTCCTATCATCTACATCATTATCATTATCATCATCAGAATCATAATTATTATCGTTAAAATTATTATCATCATCGTTTTAATTATCATCTTTATACTTATTATTATCATATTGATCATTCTGATCATCATCATCAACTTAATTGGCATCATTTTTATCACAATCATTTTTATCGTCATCATTATTATCATCATTATCATCTTTCATATCATCATTATTAGCATACTTATTATCATCCTTATTTTATTCTTTATCTCCTAAACTATTTTTATCATCTTCATTATTATCTTATATATCATCATCAATATCATTACGATAATAATCATCTCAATTATCATGATAATCATAATTATTAAAGGCACAACCATTATCAGCATCTTTAACATCATTATGACTATCATTATCAGCATCATCATCATCATAATCATCATCATTATTATCAGCATGTCAATCACCGTTATCATCATCATCATAATCATTATCGTTATCATATTTATCATCCTTATTATAATTATCATGATCATTAAAAGCATAACCTTTACTATTATCATCAATATCATAATCATCATCATACCTAACATCCTTAGCAACATCATCATTATCGTCATTATTATGACTAGCATCATACTTTTTATTATCATTATCGTTATAAATTATATTATCATCAGCAGCATTACCATCATAATTACAATTATTATTACGATTGATATCATAATTAATATCGACATGATCATTATCATCACTATAATTATTAGTATCATTATAAACATTATGATCATCATCATTATTATCATTATCATCATAATTATTGTTGGATGAATCGCAGATATCCGAAGCAGCGTTGAACTCGATGAGCAGGAATGAAAAGAAATGAATACTTTCTAATTGAATTCTTTAGTTATTTATTATCTTATCCACAAACTGTATGATACAGGTTTTTACAATAAAATAATCAACAAAAATACTAATAAGCAAATAAAGCGCAGTGCACGGAAGAATGAGAGAAAATAATAGCCTTAATAGCCACGTAATGTTTAACGAAAAAAATAGTATGTGTCGCTTGGTGATGCGCTACTCGACGACCAGCAGCGAACTGACATAATGTCACTCCAGCGTTACCTGAGTAAGCCGCTTATTACTTTACATGATTGGTAACATAGACTTAAAATAAGACCTTAGGGCTAGTAAAGGTTGGCTATATTGCGCGCATAAATTCAATAATAATAATTAATACTTTAATCTTGAACATTTTTCCCCACCCCTGCTTCGAACGCAGGAGAAGCGACTAATACAAGAAGTATTTATAGTGCAAAAACAGTAGTCCAGTATAGGTACGGTGGAGCAATAATAATAATAATGCCTATCGACTGATTCTAACTCTTCATTGTAACGCAGTATTATCAATTTAGTAATCGGTCTGGTGTGAGTGGTGCCGGCAGTTTTTTCGCGTACTGATCTAACAATAGAGTCGGAACCTGGAAAAATTTTAAATACTCTGGCTAAGGGCCAACAGATTGGTGGTCTAATTTTATTTTTAATCAGCACTAGATCTCCTATACCTAGTGGTCTGGTTGAAGTTTGCCATTTGGTACGCGGCTGTAGTGATAAAAGATAGTCATGAGACCACCGCTTCTAATAACTTTGAGCTGATTGAGTAATAAGCTTCCAGCGTTGGGTACTCGAATATCATTTATCAGTACAGCTCGGTTCAGGTAAGGCACAGACCTGCTTGAGATTCAAAAGGTGAACCGGGGTGGGCGGCTCTTGATCAGTAGGATCATCAGTTAAAGGGGCAGTTGGCCTAGAAGTAGGGCAAGCCTTAATTTTACAAAGTAAAGTAACATATTCTATAAAGGTCAAAACCTGATTCTCAACAGTCCTCTTCAGGTGATTTTTACCCGATTTGACCGCCGCCTTCCAAATACCACTTCAGTTAGTAGCACCCAAGGGATAAAAGTGCCAATCTGTTTTTAAACGGGTGAGTTCATTGATGAGAAAGGACGAATCGATCAATTTGCGCCAGCGTTTTTGCTGCAGTAACAAAGTTAGAACCGCGATCACGACACAGCTCGCTACAATGACCATGTCTGGCAGTAAATCTCTGGAATGCAGCAATGAATGCTTCAGCTGAACAGTCTTCGACGATCTCTAGGTGAACAGCTCCAGTGGACGTACAAACACGAACAGCGATATACTCCTTAGTAATGCCCCTCTCGCGAGTTTTGGAGAGTCTAACAGGAAACGGCCCAGCGTAATCGACGCTAGTTTTGTTGAAAGAAAACGAGGGTTGCACTCTAGAACCCGGCAAGTCTACCATGATTTGTGAAGCTGTAACTTCGGAAAATCTTTTACACTTCATGCAGCCAGAGATAAGAGTGTGAACTGTTCTGCGACCCCTCAGAATCCAGTATTCCATTTGACATATATTTAGAGTGAGCGGAGGACCATCGTGTAAAGATAAGAGGTCCACTCGTTCTATCACAAGTCTAGTAAAATGTTACTTATTAGACGACTATTATGAGGTAATCCAAACGACATTGGGTCATCTAACCGTTGCAAATAGGTCAGCTTAGCTTTGAAGTATTTGGACTGATGTATGAAGACAAGAAGGTGCTTAGATCTACGAATTTCGGCAATCGACAAAAATAAATCACTACAATTTTCAATAGCTTGCTGATTCAAGAAAGATAGTTCAGAATTTACTACGGCATTTTTAGTAACTATAAAACGAGTTTGGAAAATAAATCTGAGGTAATAAGCAGTAACTCTGAGTAACTTCTCTAAGTTGTAGTATTTTTCACAAATTTCCCAACTAACATGATTCATAACGGTATTCCTTGAATCGTGGTGATTAGTAAAGCTAACTTTGGGTCGGAACTCCGGATAGAAAAGAGATGGTTGGTGTAAAATATCAGGATCCCTTCACCAGTTTTGAAACTCTGTCAACTGAGAAGGGAGAAATCCGCGCGAAGCTACATTTACAGGATTCTGTTTTCCTGAAATATGATGCCAAAGGGCCTCAGGCGCCAACTCATGGATTTGACTACAGCAATTAACGACGAAAGTTGGCCAACGGAAAGGGTGTGCGCTCAACCCGTCTAGCACATCTTGTGAATCCGACCATAAATGCATCTCATTAACCCTTTGATTTAAGATTTGTGTGTAATGATGAGCAAACTTAGATAACAATTGAGCAGTACATAGCTCTAATCGCAGGATGCTTATTGTCTTGATAGGAGCCACCATAGTTTTAGCAATTTAAAGCACAACATATACCTCATTATTTTGTACCACTAGAGTGTATATCACAGTGGTATATGCTGCCTTGGAAGCTTCTGCATACCCGTGTAATTCAACAGACTGCACCATTGCATTAAAATGATTCCAACGTGGGATCCTAACTTGGACGAGTACCATTTTAACCACTTACCTAAGACATCCTTCGGTATTTTAGTGTTCCTCAACTTCATTCACCATAATGTTTGCATTAAAATTTTTACAAACACTGTAACTGGAGCCAACATACCTAAAGGATCGTACAATCGAGCAATTCGAGATCAAACAGACCTTTTTTCTAAACAGTTCTTAACAGGTTTGATTTTACCTTACACCCAAAGCAATCTTTGAGTCAATACCAAACAAGCTATAACACTTTGGTATATGAATCACCAAGATAGAGGAAGTATAAGCAAGCAGCGTCAGATAAGTGTGCTTTAATAGCTCTGTCTCATTAGTGACCCTCTAATGTAAGTAAAACCCCTTGTCTTTATTATACCAAGCAACTGATTTATTGTCTCTTTAGCTTCTGACATACAATGTGCCCCAGATATAACATCATCCATATAAATTTCACGTTCAATTACCGAGGCAGACAGGGGAAACTCGATCTTATGATCACGGGCTAACTGTTTTATTGCTCGAGAGGCTAGATGAGGTGAGAAAGCCAATCTATAGGTAACGGACTTTAAAGTATAGGTAACTAACGAAGCAGATTGCAGTAGGCGCCAGAGGATACACTTAAACTTCTGATCTTTTTCGTCTACCCAAGTCTGTCGAAACACTTTCTCTATATCTGCGTAGAAAGCATATCTATAATCTCTCCAGAGGGTTACTAAGTCAAACAGATTTGGAAGAAGATTTGGACCTATTTGTAATACATCATTTAGTGAACAGCCATTTTGAGTTTTAGCGGACCCGTTAAATACCGTTCGTAACTTAAAGCCTAAATTCGTGGTCTTGATTACCCCATGATAAGTCAGGTGCTAACATTCAGAGTCGTCCTTTGTGCTAAAAGATGTCATGTGCTGTAACACTAGGTAATCATTTATGAAAGACTTGTAAGCTTGATCTAATTCTGGATTTTTTATAAATCTATGCTCAAAAGATTTCATTGTGGACGCCAAAAGATGCTTAGAGGCAACTCGTGCATTAATCAGTGGTGTAGGGTCTGACTTAAATGGTAACCTAACCGTACAGCGGCCTGAATCGTCTCGTGAGAAAGTACTATTGAAATGCCTTTCACAGAACTTATCGTCAGGGGACAAGGCTTCCTTAGAGCTGCAAGGAGGCTCTTTCATCTCCCAAAATCTTCGCAACACAGGCTAGAGTTAATCGTTATCAGCACAATGTAAAGACATAGGATGATCTAAAGGGCCAACTGCGTCCAAGGAGCCTGAAAGTAGCCCACCTAACAGTGTGAGAGTAGCAATAAGTTGATCAACCCTTTTTCGCTTAATTGTCCCTTCAATAATGCGAGCGTGTACATCAACTCCTATTATAAGATCAATAAAATCAAAGTTCATGAACAGAGGATCGGCTAATTTTAAACTATAAATAAAAGTCAACTTGGAATCAAACTACTTGAAGGGAGGTTTGTAAGAAGAAATCCTAGGAAATACCTTGGCGTCAACTGTCAACTCGAACGTTGAAGGGAACCTTGGTTTCAGTCTAAAAGACACTACACTTTCGGTAACTCCGACAATAGAATTACCCGAGCCACTAATGAGTATATTTGACCTTTGACGCTTGAGCTTAAGGAGGGTGCAAACAGCTTTGGAAATGATCAAGCACTAGAAGCATTGGTCTATTAGGGCTCTAACCATTAACCAAATGCTTGTCAGACCGATTAAAGTGACTCGAGCAGTAGCTAATAGTACACCTGTTCGACAGGAGTTTAAATCCTTGACTTGGTGTTAAACGGGGTTAGACTATATCCCTATGCACTTTTCATTGGTGTTCTTAAAGGAGCCATGGCTCGCTGGAACCTCATCTCTATGCAATAGCGAATGATGTTTTACCTTACACGTTGCACAATTAAATTAGGACTTATAATCCTTTTTAAATATTTCTCCAAGCAATTGTAACATAACCTTTCTCTAACTATTACGGAGTTCCTAGATTCTAATGATAAAGCCTTAAATTTGTCACATTTTTTGAGAGAATGATCCTTACCACATACTACCCAAGAGATTACCCTTTTAGATTCAGTTTTAGGTTCAGCTGTAGACTCGAGGGTAGTAGATTGATAAAAGGCAATTAAAGTAGTTTTACTCGTGATATGTTAGATGTGGGTTTCGTACTAGTAATTGAATTCTCACAAGCTTCTAAGGTGAAGACCTGATTGGATAAGAAATTTCTCAAAGTTTCCATTGATGGTGGAACAGATGCCCTTCCCATATACTTCTGCCAGTCTTTATTTGTACGAGAATCAAACTTACTGACGATCAATGCAATATAAGGATCACCAGAACCCAGGTCACGACCCAAAGCCTGTAAGGAGTACATAGGATTTAACATCACCTTGCATACTCGTGTGTGCTCGGTATCTATCTCGGACTTAATAGGTTTGCAGTTCAATACACTACTAATGTAACTATTCACAACGTGACGTTGGCTGTCATAATAATCAATTACTAAATGCCAAGCAACTGGATATTGGTCATCAGTTAGTTTAATGTGATTGATTAATTCGAATGCCTCACCAGTCAAAGAAGTACGCAATTAATGAAACATAACTATATTATCGATATCATCCATTTTATGAACTAACGAACGAAATAGATTTATAAAATAACTAAACCCTTCCCATTCTGAGAATTTTCCTGAACAGAAAGAAAGTTCGATCCTAGAGAGAAAGGAACCACTATTCTGTTGGATCATGACATTGGTTGAAGTCGGGTTTGTTCCCCCTGGGTTCTGGGCGTTTTCGACGGCGATCAAATTTCTGAGGTACTACGCAAAATCTCCCTTTACAAGATAATAGATGTCGAAAGTTTGGTCAAAATTTTCCGAAGTGAAGTACACGTGCGGTTCATCCTCATTGACAATGTTTTCTATGAGCTTATGATTGTCACGAAATTCAGCTATATAATCGACAAAAGCGACTACAAGAGCTTCAGTGCTTCCACGGCTCATTCTTTCACGACCTTACATTTTAAAATTTTCAAAACAGCTGGTTACTTAATACTAAAATTTGAACTGTTATTAAAATAACTAGTCCATTTTAAATCGTTAAAGCGACCAATAATACACCAAACAATAAATAACTGTCACGAACTACAGTAGCTCAAGATACATAACTTAACATAACCTTAAAGTCTCTATATATAAATTATTCAACACTCGTAGCAAGCAACCGCAGCAGTGGGGCTTTCGTTGATGATGTGCAGCAAGGCTCTCAAAGCCAGCAACAGCAGCAGCAGCAGCAGCACATTCGTTGTATGTGTGTAGTGCGGCTCTCAAAGCCAGGAAGAGCAACAGCAGCCCTCTTGTTGATGATGGCTAGCGCGGATGTCAAACCAAGCAACAGCAGAAACCTCTGGAACAATCAGCAGCGAAAAGGTGACAATGTGCCAAAGGACCCTATGGGCTTAGCGGCGAGCCCTGCATTTCAAAAGAGTGCATAAGCACGAAAGAACTATGATGTTCAGATGATTGCGGAAAGAAGCGAATACTAAAGGCTTATAAGCAAACATTGAGCTATACGTGTTTGAGTACACATTTTAAGTTACACATACTAACAAAGTGATCCCCATGGTCACCTAGTCGTTCGAGCATGCGGGGTCGTCGAGGTTTTAACAATGGCGGCAATAAAGCGTAGCAAAGCTAATATGGTTATACGACACATAATGCACGTAGATTTGATCTAGCACCGCACCAATACTTGCTTAAGTCCTTGTTTATGCACCAAATGTTAGATGAATAGCAGATATCCGCAGTGGCGTTAAACTCGATAAGTAGAAATCGAAAAAAAGAAGCACTCTTAAATTAAATGCTTTAGTTATTTATTATCATAACAACAAAATGCATGATACAATATTTCGCAATAGCATAATCAACAAAGATATAAAAGACTAAATAAAGCGCAGTGTACGAAAGAATAAGAAAAAAAATAGTATGTATGAAAGCCTTAACAGCCACGTAATTTTTAACGAAAAAAAAGGTATGTGTCGCCTAGTAATGCCCTACTCAACGACCCGCAGTCAACTGACAAGAGGTCACTCCAGCGTTACCAAAGTAAGCCACTGTTTATCTTACATGGTTGCTAGCATAGACTAAATATAAGACCTAAGGGCAAGCAAAAGGTTGGCTTTGTTGCGCGCGTTAATTCAAAAATAATAATTAAAACTTTAAGCATGAACAACTATTGTCGTCATGAACATTGTCATCATCATCTAAATAATCATAATTATCATCAACCGTATCTTAATTATAATAATCATTTTTTTATCATCATCATCATTTTTTTCTATCACAATTATGACCATAATCATCATTTATATAATTATCATCAACATAATAATTATTATGATAATCAATATCATCATCATCATCTAACATAACTAAACTCAACATTATCATCATCATTAGTTTCCATCATCATCATTATGATAAATATTACGATAATAAATATTACCATAATTCTTATCCTTATTGTCAGTCTCGTAGTCATCATCATTACTCTCATTAGCATTATAGTTACAATGATCTTTGTTATAATCCTCATTATAATCATCATCATTAACATCATTATCATCATCCTAACTATTTTCATCATCGTCATTATCATTATCATTATAATTACCATCGTCATAATTATAATCATCATCGACATAATCATCATCACCATCACCATCATTTTTGTCATTATTATCATGCTTATTCCATCATTATTATCATAATCATTATAATCATCCTCCTCATGATCAGCATCACAATGGACATTATCATAAATATCATAATGACCATGATTATTATCATTATCATCATCAATATAATCATCATCATTATCATAATCTTTATTATCATCAATTTAATCATTAATTTAATAATTAATATTACTATCATGATCATATTTTTTTATAGCATTATTATTGTCATCATCATCATAATCAATATAATTATCATTATCATCATCATGATCGTGATTACTATCCATCGTCATCATTATGATGAATATCAACAAAATAACTAACAATTAAAATATCATCATTATCATCATCTCTAGCAAAGTCCTGATTATCATTACCATGATTATCAAGATCATTGTCATAATCAATATCGTAATAATTATCATCATCACCACTATCATCATTACATTCATTATCGTAGGCATGATTTTTCTTATCATAATCATAATAATTATAGTAATAAGTAACATCATCAGAGTCATCAGCAACATCATATTTATCATCATACTCGATATTATTATCATTAACTACATTATGTAAATCATTATCATCATTATCATTACTTTTCATCAAAATGATTATGATTTAAATCAACAGAATAACTATCATCATATGCAACATCATCATCAACTGCAACATTATAATAAATATTATAATTATGAACAGCATCACACAATTATTATCGTCATCAACATCGTCAGCCCAATAATTATAATTATCCACAGTATCACTTCAATCATCATCATTAACATAATCATTATTATCATTATATTCATCCTTATCATTAACATTATCATCATCATTATTATTATCATAGTCATCATTATAACTATTATCATCATCATTATCATCATTATCGGCATTTGCATACTCAATATTGTAATATGTTTATTTATCATCTTTATAATTATTATCATTACTATTATCGATATCTTGTATATGATCTTTATCATTATCATCATCATTACCCTAATAATTATAATCATCATTATTATCATTATTATAATTATCATCATTTTTTTCCATCATGATAGATCTGATAAATGTGCACAAATGAATTTTTAACTCCTGAATATCATCATTATTATAATTAAAATCATTATTGTCATCAGTGACATCATTACCATTATTATCATCATCATTATGACCTGCATCAAACTTATTATGTTCAATTTTATCATAAATAATATCATCATCATCATCAACATCACCATCAACATCGTCATCATTATCATGATCATCAGCATAATCACTAACATCATGATAATGATCATTATCATCATCATCGTTATGACCATCATAATCATTATCATCATTGTAGTCATCTTCATTATTATCATCATGATAACGACAATAATCATCATTAACATAGTAATCATCATCATCACAATGAGAATCACGATCTTCATATCGTCATTATTATGATCATTATTATCATCAATGTCATCATGATTATCATCATTATCATCATAATTATTATTCTATTCGGAATCATCATCATCATCATCATCATAATAAATCAAATTATTATTATCATGATAAATATTACTGCTCTAACCATTACCATAATTTCTATCATTAAAATGAAAATTATCATTACCATCGTCATAATAATCATCATCATCAAGTTTATAATCATAAAAATCACTAATTTTATCATTGTAATCATCATAATCACTATAATAATTATGATTATCATCATCATCATCGTAGTTATCATTACAATCATCATCATAATCCTCTTAATTATCACATTTATAATAATTTTTATTATTATCATCATTAGCATCATCATTATCATAATTATAATTATCACATTTGTAATAATCATCATCATAATCATTATTAACATCAGTACAATTATTATTGTAATAACTATATTTAATATTATTGTTTCAATGGCTATAATTACTATAATCATAACTATCAACATTATTATTATCATTATAAATATTATCACTATCATTGTTATCATCATCATCAAAATCATTATCAGAATCATCATCGCAATAACTTATGTCATTATCATCGTTACCATAATCATTATCAGCAATTTACTATTATTTATCAATATTATCGTCATCATCTTAATTAATACTAAGGTTATTATTGTCAACATCATCAGAATAACTATTTTTGATTATTATCATCATAATCAATACTATTAAAATAATTTTTTACATAATTATCATCAACATTATCATTACCATGATTACAATTAACATCGTTATAATCAGCAAAAATATTATCATGATAATGATCATTATCATTGTCTTAATTATTATCATCATTATCAGCATTATCATTATCATCATTATGATAGTCATAATCATAATCAATATCATAATTACCATCATAATTATGAGCATTATCATCATCAACATAATTGACAACTTTGATTGGATCATTATTATCACTATCTATTATCATCGTTATCATCGTTATTATTATCATGAGTACTATAATCATGAGCATCATTACCATCACCATTAACGATATTATCATCATTATTATTGTATTAATTATCATCTTTATCTTAATAATCATCATAATCATCATCATAATCATCATCAGAACTAACATCATCATTATGATTATCATCATCATGACAATGATCATTATGATTATCATCTATATTATCCATCGTTATTATTATGAGTAAGTTTTTCGTATTAATTTTCCAAATGATTATCATCATTCTAAATATCATTCTTGTGATGATTATTATCATCGTTATAATCAATATCATCATCCACATAATTAGTATCGTCATGATTATAATCATGATCATCTTAAAAATTATCATTACTATTATCATCATCTATATATTTCTAATCATTACCATTAACTTATCAATTATTATTATCATCATCATCAATTTAATCTTCATCATTATTACCATTATAATCATCTGTCATATTAGTATCATTACTATTATCATATCATAATAATTATAACCTATTATCTTTAATATTATCAATATTATTATAATAAGTATCAACATAGTTATCATTATCATTAGAATTAACATCATCATGATTATTAACATTTTTATCATCATCATCATCATGATCATCATCAATATGATTATCATAACTATTATTTTTTTCATTACCATCATCATTATTATTTTCCATCATCACGATAATAAACATCAACAAAACAGTTATCGTCATCATTATCATTAATGACATAATAATTATGATCATGCATATTATGACCAGCATCGAACTTATTATCATCATCATTATCATAAATAATGTCATCATCATCATCAGTATCACTATTATTATTATTATCCTAGTCATAATTTAATCAATAGTGTCATAATTATCATCATTATTACCATCATTATAATATTTATCAGCAGTATGATGATTATCATCATTATCATGATAATTAATGTAATAATATTATCATCATCATTCACATAATCCAAATCATTATCATCATAATTATTATATTCCATTAACATTATTATTTTTAATATCACCATAATATTTATCATCATAATTTTATCTATATTGCTAATATTATCATTAACATCAACATTATCATCATCATTATAAGAATGATTGTCATCTTTGTTATAATCATCATTGTATTCATCAATATTAACATCAAAATCATCATCATTAATATCATAATTATCATTATTATGAGTATTATCATAATTATCATCAGCATAATTATCATCATCAATATCAAAATTATCATGATCATAAATATCATCATAATTGTCATCGTCATCACAATTATTAATATTATGATAGGCATCTTAATATCATCATAATAATCAGAATCGTCAACACAATCATCATTATCATCACTATCACCATCATTATCGTCATCTTTATCATCATAATCATTATTATTATTATTATTATCATCAGCATCTCCATCATCAGTATCATCATCAT
The DNA here is from genome assembly GCA_030522625.1 of Copidosoma aretas. Lineage (NCBI taxonomy): Eukaryota > Metazoa > Arthropoda > Insecta > Hymenoptera > Encyrtidae > Copidosoma > Copidosoma aretas. The sequence goes on from JAPYYV010003152.1 coordinate 18,974, forward strand.
TATAATCATCATTATTATTATCATCGTCATAATCCATGTAATTATCATCATCATCAGCATATTTATTACCATTATCAATAGTATCATAGTCTCTTGCAGCCACCAAAAGCAGCAGCACTCTCATTGTATGTGTGTAGTGCGGCTCCTAAAGCCAGCAACAGCAACAGCAGCACTGTCGTTGATGATGTGCAGCACGGGAAAAAACGACAAGGTGTCAAAAGACTTTATAGGCTTTGCGCCGTACCCTGCATTTTAAAAGAGTGCATAAGCACAAAAGAACTATGATTTTCAAAAGTTTGCGGAAAGAAGTCAATGCTAAAGAATTATGAGTGAGCATTGCGCTATACGTGTGTGAGTACAGATTTTAATTTACGGATACTTACAAAGTGATCCCGTCGGTCACCTATTTGATCGAGCATGTGAAATCGTTAAGGTCTTAACAATGGTAGCTATAATGCGTAGCAAAGCTAATATAGCAATACGAAACATACCGCAAGTAGATTTTCTCCAGCAACGCACTTATACTCGCTAAGGTCCTTGTTCCAGCGCCAAATGTTAGATTAAACGCAGATATCCGCAGTGGCGATAAAATTGATGAATAGGATTTAAAAAAAACAAACACTCTTAAACTGAATGCTCTAGTTATTTATTATCATATCAACAAATAGCATAATTCAAAAATAATAATTGATACGCGTTGATTTTTAAAATAATCATTATTACTTAAAGCTTAAACAATTAGTGTCGTCATAATTATTATCATCATCATTTCAATTATAATTAATATCATTATTATCTTTGTTATCATAATCAATATTTTTATCATCATCATCATCAATATTTTATATCATAATTATCATAATAATCATAATTTTTATAATTATCATCAACATTATAATTACTATAATGATCAATATCATCATCATCATCATACACATAATTAAACTCCATATTATCATCATCATTAGTTTCCATCACCATCATTATGATAAATATTACCATAATAATTACTGCCAAAATTATTCTCCTGATCGTCAGTAATGTCGTCATCATCATTAATAACATCGCTATTATAAGTATCATGATCTATGTTTTCAACACTATTATAAACATCATCATTAACATCACTATCATCATCCTAATTAATTTCATCATCATCATTATTATTATCATCATGATTACCATTGTCATGACTATCACCATCATCGACATAATTATCGTCACCATCACCATCATTGACATCATTATTATCGTACTTATTACCATCATCATTATCATTATCATTGTAATCATCCTCCTCATCATCAGCATCAGCATCACAATTATCATAAATATCATAAGAAGCATTATAATTATCATTATCATCATCATAATAATCATCATTATTATGATAATCATTATTATCACCAGTTTGATCATGCATTTCAAAATCATCATCACAACAATAATTATTTTTTTTTTATAGCATCATCATTATTGTCATCATCATAATCAATACAATTATTATTATCATCATTGCAATTATGATTAATCATCATCATTATGATGAATATGAACAAAATAAATATCAATGAAAATATTATTATCATCATCTTTAGCGAAGTCCTCATTATCATTATCATTATTATTAGAATCATCGTCATAATCAATTGCGTTTTAATAATTATCATTATTGTAGGCATGATTACTCTTATTATCATCGAAATAATTAATGATAAGTATTATCATCATAGTTATCATCAATATCATATTTATCATCATAATTGATATCATTATCATTATCCACATAATGTAAATCATAATCATCATCATCATCATCACTTTCTATCATAATGTTTATTGATAATATTAACAGAATAATTATCATTATATCCATAATCATCATCATCATCATCAGCAAAATTATGATAATTATCATAATTATGTAGAGCATCAACCAATTATTATCGTCATCATCATCGTCACCTCAATTATTATTATTATCATCATGATCACTTCAATCATCATCATGATCATAATCATTACTATAATTATAATAATCTTTATCATCAACATGACCACCAGCATTATGATAGTCATCATGATCATCATTATAATCATCATCAGCATCATTATTACTGTAATCAACATTGTCATCATAAGCATCACTATTGTTATCATCATTATTATCATAGTCATGATTATAACTATTAATATCATCATTATTATTATTAGCATTAGCATACTTAATATTATCATTATTTTATTCATTATCTTTTTAATTATGATCATTATGATCATCAAAATCTTTTATAAAATCATTATGATTATTATTATGATCATCCTAATAATTATGAACATAATTATAAGTATTATCACCATTATCATCATTCTTTCCCATCATTATTAATAAGATTGATGTATACAAATTAATTAATAATTCATAATTATCATCATCATTATCATCAAAATTATCATCGTCATCAGTGATATCATCATCATCATTATCGTTATCATTTAGACCTGCATCACACTTATGATAAAAAATATCATCATGAATATTATCATCATTATCAGCATCACTATCATCATCGTCATCATTCCATGATTATCATCATAAACAATGACATTATGATTATGATCATCATCATCGTCATCCATACCATTATCATAATTATCTTCATTATTAATGGGATTGTTATCTTCATCATTATCACCATAATAATGACAATAATCATCATTAACATCATCATCATCATTATCAAAATGAGCATTACGATCTTTCTTATCGTCATCATTATGATAATCATTATTATTATTGTCATCATGATTATCATCATTATCATCGTAATTATTATTCTAATTATTATCATCTTCATCATTATCATCATCATAAATCAAATCATTATTATCATGATACAGATCCCTTTACGAAACATTACCATAATTCTTATCAATAAAATGATATTTATCATCATCATAATTATCATCATCATCATCAATGTTATAATAATAAAAATCAATAATTTTATCATACTAATCATCATACACATTAGAATATTATAATTATTATCATTAATATACTTATCATTATACTTATCATCATAATCATCATAATTATTACTTTTATTATAATTATAATCATCATCATCGTAGACATTTTAAGCATCATTACAAATATCATCACTATCATTGTTATCATTATCATCATAATCATTATCAGCATCACTATCAGAATAACTCATCTTGTTATCATCAATATTTTCATCATCATGATTATTATCATCGTTTTTATTGTCAACATCATTATAATTACTATTTTTAATCATTATCATCATAGTCAGGACTAAATGAATAAATTCTCACACTATTGTCGTCATCATCATAATCATTAAAACAATTACAATTATTATCTGCATTATTAGCAGAAACATAATCATAATCATTATCATTATCATCATTTTAATCATCATTGTCATTATCAGTATCATCATAATCAGGATCATTATTATCATTATAATCGTCATTATAGTAATAATCACCATCAATATCATAATTATCATCCGAATCAATTCCATTATCATCATCATAATGGACATCTTCGTTTAAATGATACTCATTATTCTCTATTATCATCATTATGATCAATATTATCATCATGTTTAACGTCATGATTATGATATTGATCATAATTTTTATCATCATCATCAGCATTGGCATCATTACCATCATTATTTACTTAATTTTCATTATTACTATTATCAATAAACTAATTTTTATTATGATTATCATTATTATCATCCTTATTATCATCATTACTATTATTATAACATGATTATTATCACCTATTATCATCAATATAATTATTATCGTTACAATAAGTATCAACATAGTTATCATTATCATTGTAATTAATATCATCACGATTCTTACCATCATCATCATTATCATCATTATCAGTTTAATTATCATAACAATTATTTTTATCACCGTTATCATCATTATTATCCATCATTACTATAATAAACATCAACGAAATAATTCTCGTCCTCATTATCATTTAAGACATTCTAATCATAATCATGATTCTTATGACCAGCAACGGATATACTATCATCATCATCATTATCATAAATAATATCATCACCATCAGTATCACTATTGTCATTATTATCGTTGTCAATATTTTAATCAATATCGTCATAATTATGATTATTATCATAATAATTATAATAGTAATTCTTATTATGGTCATTATTATCGTCATCATGATCATAATTATAATAAATATTATTATCAGCATTAACATAATCAAAATGCTTATCATAGTCACTTTATTTTTCTTTAACAGAATAATCATTAATATCAAGATAATAATTATCATCATAATCATCATGTATATTATGAACATTATCAACGACATCATCATTATTATTATTATCATTAGAAGTATGATCATCATCTCAGTTATCGTCATCATTATAATCATCAATATTAACATCAGATCTATCATCATCAATATCATAATCAACATTACAATGGGTAAAATCATGATTATTATGATTATAATCATATATATTATCATCATCAGCATTACGATTACATAATGATCATTAACATGATCACAATCATAATTAATATCATCATTATTATAATCATTATAATCATTATCATATTCATCATAATCACTATAATCATCTACATCATCATTATTATCATCATTATCGTCAAAATTATTATCATCATCGTTTTAATTATCACCCTTATCCTCATTATCATCATCCTTATCATTCTTAACATCACTAACCTAATTATCATCATAATCATAATTATCTTTTATTCATCATCAGTATTATAGTTATTGTCATCTTTCATATAATCATCATAAGTATATTGATGATGACTATTTTATTCATTATCTTCTGAATCATCTTTATTACCATCATCATCTTATATATCATAATCATCATCATTACGATAATCATCATTCAAATTATCATAATTATCATAATCAATAAAAGCATAATCATTATTAGCATCATCATCATTACCATTATCATCATTCTGAACACCATCACACTCCTTATCATCATTATCATCATAAAGAATATCATCATCGCTATCAGCATTACGATCAATATTATAATTTTTATCATGATCATTATCATAATCAATATTGTAATTATAATTATCATTATGATCATTCTTACGATCATCATTATCGTTAGTATTATGATCACCCTCATAATAAATATCGTCATCGTTATAACAATTATTATTATGAATTTATAATCATCAATATCATTATCTTTATAAGTACCAACATCCTTATAAGCATAACTATCATTACCATTATCATCATTATCATTATTATCATCATCGCCTTCATTACTGTTATCATCATCATCATAATCATCGTCATCAACATCATCATCATCAATATTCTAATTTTGTTCACTTGCACGTGAACTTAGTGCCTGATGCGGGCTCGGGGTAAGGAGAGAGAGAGAGAGGGAGACGGAGAGCTGCTCGCGCTCTTTTAGCTTGCGCGCGACGCTGGTTCTGTTCGTCTTGGTACGGCGGTGCAGAGCTGTGCTGCTGTACAGCCGTGATCAGAAGCCATCG
>JAPYYV010003153.1:0-22902 GCA_030522625.1 Copidosoma aretas
CCTAAGAAATTTAAGAAAAGTAGCGGAAAGCAAAATTCAAATGAGTTTTGAAGAGCTATTAAAAAATTAAGACAGGAAAACAAGAGGGATGGTAATAAGAAAAGAGGTATCAAAGAATAATTTAAAAAATTTGTCAAGAGACAATAATGATACATGTTACAAGGAAAACGAATAAAGGAGTATTATAATTAACAGCAATGCCGAAAAAGATTTCACGAGGATATATCCATCATTGAATAAAAGAATGTCTATGTAAAAATTTAAAAAAAAAATAGACACAGATGAAGACAAAATTTTGGAAAACTATTTCAAGAATCTGCAAATAATTTAGATAATTTAATTCAAAAACATACTATATAGCTTATAGACTAACACACATATATTAAAGAGTGGAAAATAGCAAGAATATATCAAATTTACAAGTCAGAAAATGAGTAGAAGGACATTAAAACTACAGGAGAGTGGCGTTTTTAAACGTAGCATTCAAGATATTAGCAATTATAATCGTGGAAAAAGTAGAAAAATAGGTAGTGGAGTGTCAAATAATAAAGGAGAGTCAGAGTAACAGCAGAGCAAAAAGTAGAGCAAGGTGCCATATTTTTATACCCACTAGTTTAATTAAAAATAAAATAGGGGAAGGGGGCAATAAATTATATGCTGTTTTCGTAGACTACAAAACCGAATTTGATAACGTCGATAGAGAAATGTTCCGGATCAAATTATATATGAGAGAGATAAAAATAAAAGATATGTTGAAAAGACTCTAAAAATGTACCAAGAAACGGTTACTGCGGTTGGGGGCAAACAAATATACTTAAAAAAAAGGGGGGATAGAGCAAAGGTGCCTATGTAGCTTGGTATTTTTAAGTTTATTTATAGATACTATAGACGATAAGTGGATGTAAAATAATACAGAAGGTGTAACAGTAGGCAAACTCAAAATTTACTGATTTAAATTATCTGATGACGTCGTTTTAGGTTCCCAGCAATGAAAAGATAAATAACCCATGCAGAAAGACTTAGGTAAATATAATACAAAAAATATACTGGAGGTAACCACAAAAAAAAATCTTCATTTTTAGGATTGAAAAATCATAAAAACAGATATTTTCCAATTTGAATTGGAGGCATTGGAAGTCCTAAACAAGGACATGGACCGATGGACCTGGGAGTGTGGTTCTTAATAAAAAATTATCGTTGCACACAGAAAAAACCACAGCTAGGGTGCAATAGGCAGTCAAAGCAGTTTTAGGCTTAAGCAATAGAGCTAACGTAGAAAGTTAAAATTAAATATTATTCTCACGGACTAAATGATTGTACATACGTAGCTGAGACCTGCCTATGAAACTGATTAAAAATATGTAGAAAGACTAAAAGGCAGATTTAAAATATCAAGTTGAGTTTAGATGCAAAGACAAAAGGATATGTGCGAAAGCTGGAGGCGGGCAAGGTAGGCATGGATTTGGAAATGAAAAAGGAATAAAAAAGGGGAAAAAACAGATTCAGATTTACAAATATCATGTTGGGTTTAAATGCTCATACACCAGGATATATATGAGAAATAAAGGCAGGAAAGGTTAGCCTAGAAATAGGCATAAGAAAAAGGTAATAAATTTACTTTCTAGACATAACAAAAATGTACAAGAGCGGGTGGCCTTATTTATGCCTAATCGAAGAATAATCTGACCTTATCAATAAAAATCATTCAAAATAGGCAAAGAAGTTAAAGTTGTGTATAAAAAAGTAGAGGCTTGGAAAACAATTGGATTTATAAAAAGAGCAACGAAGGGAAATAAACTTGACAAAATCAAAGATAATTTTACACAGAAAAGGAATACTTTTATCAATCAGAAAATACAAAAGCACCATATGGTAATTGATAAATCTATCATCCCTAAAATGAAAGAAAAAAAGAAAAAAGCAGAGAGAGAAAAATGAAGCAAATAGAAAAAGATATAAGTAAGTTTAGAAGTTTTTAAGTGATAGGTTATAGGATCTGCAATGAAAAAGAAAAAACACGGGTGCGTCGCAGGACGTACCGCAAAAGTGAAAACTAAACTTGCAGGTTATTGATTTCGTAGTTGGTAGTAATATGGAGATTAAATCAATGCATGGTATGTTGGCACAATATGATAAATGTAAATGATTTTAAAATCGTATAAATGTAAAGTCATTATTTCATTTATATAAATGCAAAATATTATCACAATATAACAATCAAATATACATATGTCACCTTATTACTAATTATTTTACACTAATACAGCGGTAACATTTTTAATAGTTTGTGCAGGTTTTACAGTAACTTTCATTATATAAATTACTACACATAAATACTAACCTCTTTTTTCGGGCTCAACAGTGACGCTTCCAATGCTTGGTACAAGTTCAACACTAACGTTATTATCAAGTACGGGTTCAATGGTGATACTTTGTCTATCTTCTAGTGAAATTTATGAAACGATAGGTTTAAGATAACTAAAATATGATATCAATGTTTTTGTTTGAAAAATATCAAGAAATCGAGAGAGAACTGCATCTAATGTAGTACCATATCTTGTAGTAGATTGCAAGAGATCATTATTCATTGTTAAATTAATATCATCCTTTAGAAACTGTAATAAAGGTTCTGACTTTTGTGCATCGGCAAAATTAATGTTAAAGTCTCTTGTCAATATAAAAGATAATTCATGATACTTTTCGTTTAATATAATCGAAACAGCCTTACTGTATGGTAATAAATGAAAGTGCAAGAATTTTCTTACATTTTCAACTGTCTGATTGAGTAAAATATAAACTGTAATTAATATAATATTGCAGCCTGAATTAGTAATACATCGTGTAGCACATATGTCGCCAACTTCAGATACAGCTGCTGTTGCAGTCATAACGTTTTGCATTATAAGATCAATATGAGGATTGATCACATTAGTTGAATCATTTTCATTATGGTACATCGTAACCCCCCCCCCCCCCCCGGTTGTTTTATTTGATCTTTTGAATTTTACTACGGAATTGAAATGTGGTAAGTCGACGGATTGTTCTTCACTCAAATTTGTTTCAGAAATAAGAAAAAAATTACACACAGAACTAACGTTATCGATGATGTCTGCAGCACGACTCTGCAGACCTTGGCAATTGATAGTAAAAATTGATAAACCTTTTCTTGTCAGAATGGAATCGCGTAGCATGTTATCAATTGTTTCTAGCGAGTTAAGCGAAAATCTGTGAAATTCAGCAAGTACTGGCATTGACGGATCATCTCGACGACCGTGGTAAAAATTGAAATCATTTTTACTAGAAGTTAAATAGAGTCCTTCGATACTAGTAACTCTCGATAGTGCTACATAACGCAATTGTTATAAGTGCTTTTTGTCATATTCATAAACTGTTTCCGGAAACGTCCCCCCTTGAGATTTATGAATTGTCATTGCGCAAGCTGGAATCAATAGAAAATGTTATCTTTTTGCAACAAAAGTTTTATTATTATTAAACAAGATCGATGATGTTCTCGGTAATATCGGCACCGCAAGTCTACTTATATCATGTTGCTGTGCGTACGCTGCTGATTTACGTCTTATGTTTTGTCCAGTTTTCAGTGAATTAGGAAAATCTAACCATACGTGCTTAATTTTGTCGTCTTTATATTCTATGTGAACTAATCTACCTATTGCACCATTCGCTAAGCCATCGGAAATGTCAATATTCGTAGTTATTAGATAAAATTTGTTCAAAACAAAAGTGATTTCATATGGTAATCCACCTGTATTTATCAATGACATTTTGTGAAGTTTTTGCGTGACAAAATTAAGCTGTTCAGCGCTATTAGTTTCACAAATAATGTCTGTTGCAATTGAAGTAACTTTGTTCTTTGCTGCTTGTAATATCAAATTATTATACTGTGTGACTACTTCATTTGTGAAAAACAGACGTGCCCCATGTGGACATAATCGAGCAGCATCTTCTTTTGTGAAAAACCTGGATTCAAGTAACGCTAATCCATCGTCGTTGAGAATGCCGCCATCACAAATTTTTGTAAGCCATGATGAGAACATTATATTAGATTGGCGTATTACTTGTGTTTATTGATAAAATTTTCAGTTACGCCGTAAAACCGGGCCTATGTGAGTTTGTTTAGGTTGTTTGAAAATTGGGGTTGCACGAACTGGTGGTAACTGTCTTAAATCTCCAATTACAATAATGGCAAGTCCACCAAAATTAGCATTAAAATTGCCTATTATCTGTTTAAGTCTTAAATCAATATGTGATAATAATTCAGCGCCAATCATGCTGACTTCATCGATTATTAACACTAACAAATTTAAATAGTGCTCTATACTGTTATGCGACTTCAATTGATAACGGACGTACATTTGATAATGTTATTTCCAAAGCAGTATGAACAATAGTACCTTCAATTGCAACAGCGACTTTTCCTGTTGACGCACAAGTTATATAGGCGTTGCAGTAACCATCGGTATTTGAAAATTTATTGTGAATTTCCATTAGCTATTTTATTAAAAATGTTTTGCCACGACCAGCTGGACCCGTAAAAAAAACTTGCAAAGGCAACCAATTTTCTGATTACAAATATGCAATGACGTGAAAAAGTAGACCTTTCTGTTGTTCATTTGCTGATCTCATTAATGACCAAAATTGTTTGGATTTCTAAATAGTTCCTCAAAAGGATTTTCCTCGGGTATCCTATTGGCTAGATTGCGAACTTCTTCCTCGTCTTCTTCTGCGTCTCTGCACTTTTTCCGACGAATTTCTATTGTTTTTTCAATATCTAAATAAGCATCAAACTCTCTTCGTCTTTGCAAAATCAAGGCCTCATTGTCGTTATAAATTGTAATAAGTTTCATTTTCCCTAAAATCTCTTTGTTTTCGTTTGTAAACGGTACGTGCAGAGTAACCATCTCTCTCTTGTAATCATTATTCTCTTTAGCCATATCGTAATGCTTATATCTTATGACGCGAGGTACTTTTCGTTCTTGATACTCCCCTTTATTATTCTTATAGTACTTTTAAACAAATTGAGCTAATGTAACGTTATTTAGTGACGCTGGCCTTTTTTCGTACTTATCAAACTGATTTCCCTTCCATATATCTGTAGACTCATTATATAAATGTTCCAACTCTCGAATAGTTTTTCTAATACGTTGACGTTCAATCGGCCATACTGTTGGGATGTAAGTTACGGCAATAGAACTTTTTGACATAGGCTCACGTGATAAATACCACGCAGCTTTTGACTAGACGATTCTACGTTATTAATTATATCAACACCTAATTTCCCAGTTATTTCTACGATGTCAAACTCTGGATGTTCATCGACAATTTCTTCAATTTTTCGCGACAAATTGCTAAGCCCTCTATTAGTTTTGTTAATATATTCAACGACGTAGGCAGCACAAGAGTGTTCTTCTAATATGATCTGAAAATCCATGTTTGAACATGATATATTAAGAATAAACGGATTAAACGGATTGTGCCTTTTTTCCGCTAGCGTATGTTTAAAAAAAGCTTTGCATCGATTTATGCCAGCACGTAGAATTTTATAATAATCTTCATCATCAGAAATATTATTTTCTCTGTAGAAAGCGTCAATTTATTCCTAATCGTTGTTTTCTAAGTTCATTCTAAGATTTTATAACGAGATGCTGGATCTGATGTATCCATTGGTTCTAATACGACCGTATTCCGTGAAGGCATAAATGGTGCCGCGAACCTACATTTTTATTTGCTTGCGCAGTAATTTTTTTGTAACACGTGAACATATGTTTGTGAGTTCGTAGCTTAATATTTCCTGATGCTACATCAGCAGATACTGAGATTAGATGATCGATCAACTTTATAGCTGCATTTTGATCTGCTCCTAAAATATCTACCGACGGATTTTCAAGCCACAACAAGATATGCGCATGTGGACTTCCGCGATGTTGGAATTCAATTCGTTTGAAATAATCTACTACTCTGTACCGACCAAAAGGGCTTAATCATTTCGACTGCAAAATAGTGAGCAAGGTATTTAATAGTTTATTAAAATAAATATCGCATGTGACTGCATCTTCATTAACTAACAGACTTTTTATCCATGTAACTTAGTAATGCTTAATCATGCTCAGAAATATCTTGTCCATTGTTATTCAATTTATACAATAGTTTAAGTAAATTCGACCAACCAATTTCATTAGCGCTAAACGTTGTGAATGCCGTTGGTTTCCCTTTCTGCCTCATAACAGCAAAAATATATATTTTTCTCTGCGACCAGAAATAAGCGGTGTTGAGTAAGAATTGATTTTAGAAAACCTAGATTGGTGTTTATGTAGCCGTTGATATATGCTTCCGATTGAACTTGTTCGCGCGTTATATTTGTATTTGTACCTACATGCTTGAAAGCTATTGATAAAGAATCGCGTACACTTATTCTCATAATTTTCATACCCATGTAAAGTAAATGGTGCGGAGTAACGCCGCGTCAATCTGATCGTCTAAGTTCACTCATAGCCATTTAAAACGGACTTATAGAAAGATCATCTTTGAATGTTCAAAATTGTCCTAAATAAATACTGGAAAAAGGAAGTTCTTCGGCATAATCATCAAAAAGTAAACTCGTAGAAACATTATTTTCTCCCGGCGTGATTCTTCAATATTTTTCATCATTCCATATCAAAGTATGTGGTGCAGCTTAAAGACTGTCTTCGATTAGCACGTCTACACTGATGTCGTTTAAAGTAAAATTAGTATCTAAAAAGTACTATTAAAAAAACTATCATCAATAGTAACCTCGTACAATACATAAAGCGGTTGATTTATTAAACATTGAAGCCAAGATTTAACAGTCCTTTTGTTAACTAAACCCTGCACGAAACTAGATTTATGTATTTTTTTTTTTCTTAATATGTACATATACGCAGTGTTCGTCATCAATGTCTTTTGGAAGACGATTAACCATAGTATTGACTGATACAGGAACATTGATTACTAGCCCATAAATACCGTACTGGCCGTGTAAATGACGCAATCGCCGTATCCGCATGGACGGTATCCTCAGTGAAATCAATCTTTCAGTCACGAGGTGTAGCAGTGGCAGATTTGTCGGCATCGGTGGGTATTTTAAATCATTGCGCACAGAAAAAATAGGAATTTTCTGCTTTTCCAAAGCAGATTTGCACGTCAAACATACCATTACTGAATTAATGTCGTCAAAATACTGTAAATCAAAAGAATAATATCAATAAAAATATTATTTTATGTTATTGTTTTATAATGTTTTTTTATATAAAAAAAATTACTTTATTTCCATAATATCTTGTAATATATTCTCATAAGATGCAGAAGCCACTTTAAAGTCATTCTTGAACCACAATCGATCGCCCACTGTGTAAGCATAACTAAATAGGTTACATTTGAACACTTTATCAAACTCCTTATGGGCTCTTTGATTTTGTTGATAATTTGTATATGTCAAAGTAGAATTGTCACAAAAATTCTATTGTTGATATTTTGCTCATTCACGGTGCCATTATCACCTTGATTTTCTATTTCCATTGGAATTTGTTGATTACCTATAATATGAACATGTTGACGATGCCTGTAAAACAAAATGAAATATTATGAAAAATGAAATGAGCAACTATTTTCAAGTCCTGTATAAAAATTTACCGTACCGCTCTATTTTGCGCTGTACATCAGAATTCGGTTATCGTTCATCAATAATGGCTTCTTGTTCATGCCTGCAGTGAAAAAAAATTGTTTTAAATTTAATTACAATAAATGGAATGTTTTTATAAATAGTATACATACCTCGTCATTTACAAGTTGTGCTTGCGGTATAGTTGCTACGACATCTGATGTTGGTGAAGCTTATTTTCGAGCTCTCTAATCTCGTAGACGTTGAACCTTTTTTTATAAAAATTCTGCTCTTTTTTCTGGTTGTGATGTAGCTTGCTGTCGAGCCCTGTATTCTTTTTTATATTCAGCTTCCATTTTTATTGATTGCAATGATGTCGACATTTTTCAAGCTCTGTATTCTCGTAGACGTTGACCTTCTTTAGATAAAAATTCAGTCCTTTCCTCTGGCTGTGATGTAGCTCGCTGACGAGCCCTGTATTCCCTCTTACATTCAGCTTCCGTTTTCGTTGGCTGCGATGTTGTAGTATTTTGACGCGATCTGTATTCTCGGAGACGTTGAGCTTCTTTCAATAAAAATTCTGCTTTTTCTTCTAGTTGTGATACGTCTTGCTGTCTAGAATTGTATTCACGTCTATACTCAGCAGAGTAATTTAAACTCTTAGCATTTTGTGTCGATGGTTCTTCTATTTTTCTTTTCGAATCCATTTGCCTGTAATTTATTAATACATGAAATCAATATGCAGTGCATAATATATTAAAGCGCGCTTGTATTTACAAAGAGAAAATAAAAGCGACAGAGAAAGAGAGAGAGAGAGAGAGAGCGAGAGAAAAAGTAGATTGAGGGATACAGCGTCTCCGCGCGCGCTTCCAACAGATGCAGAGAAAGAGAGAGAGAAAGAGAAGCGCACGCACAGAGGAGACAGAGAGCGAGACAGACATAGATGCCAACGCGCGAGTACACTGAGAAAGATAGAGAGAGAAAGACAGTATTTTGCGTACTCGAACTTGTACTGATTAGTTCTACTGCATTATTATTAGCTGCATTAAAATTATTTCGTAATCGTTTAAATGTACTAACCTTTCATTTTGTGAACTTGTTGATTGCGCATCAGATGTAGTAGCACATGATGGCAGCATTTGGCTTGGACCCGCTCGTGGTACTTCATTTTGCAGCGGCCGAGTTATTCTTCGCTGATCACACTTCTTACCCTTATCATAATCACTCATTGCACCGCGATACAAAATCCAGAAAAGCGTACGCAAATTTCCTCACTCTTTACTTCGAATAAAAAGTAAAACTGCGTACGACGCTAGGTGGTTAACCTAAATGCTCAGCATGGCAGGTGAGAGCACGCACGTGTATGCAGAGAGAACGCGCGTGTATACAGAGAGAATGAGATGAAAAAGAATCTGCGCGTGGCTGCGTGCGCACGCACACTTGCAGACGTGTAAAGAATGAAAGAGAAAAACGGAGCGGGAAAGAGCGAGAGAGGCATCGGCTATACGCGCAGCACCTATCGGCCCCTCTTCCTCTTCCCCGCCGCACTGTTTCGAGAGGAAGAAAGAAAGAGAAAGGAGGAGCAGAAGAGAACGAGAGAGGCAGCGGCTATACGCACGCGCCTATCCACCCCTCTTCCTCTTCCCCGCCGCGCTGTTTTCCTTTGAGTGCTGTTTTGACGTACAGACGTACGGACGTACGTTTAACGAAATAGATCTCCAACCAAGCGTGCGCAATAAAGTTCCCACTTTAAAAATATATAAAGCACACATTGCTATGTAAAGAGGAAAAAAACAACAGATGAAATAATAATTATATCAGTCAGATATATAGGATTAAAAAATAATGGAAAGACATGCAGGAGAAAGATGATCTATCTGAAAATATAAGATATTTATGTAGGTAAATAAGTCACAACAGTAAAGATTAAAAGTTCAAAAATATGTTATGCGTTATAAATTGTAATATTATGTAAATGTTACAAGAAATTTTAACATGTTGTTATATGTTTAATCAATTACATAAGGTACTCAATTGAAAATAATCATAGTACTAATATAAGAGGATAAGAATTTTAAATAGTTATGAAACAAACAAAGAAAATGTAGAAGTACATAAAAATCTATGTAAGAAATGACAGAGTAATAAAATAAATAATTCACATTCACAAATATGAAGAAAGAATTTCAAAATTATATCTTATTATAAACTTATATACATAATTGATTCTAAAATGATCAGAAATAACAAAAAAGGCTCATAACTGTTTCTGTATAATAATTATTGCGTAAATATTATATACATATACATATGTATCAATATTAACCTTAAATACTAATTAGATTCATTATCAGTATCAAATTATTAACAATTATTTGATAAATCAGTAAACTCATTTCATATATTGACTATATTTGTTCGAATTTTTAGCGAATTTTTATGAGATCTCTGGTTATCTATGTTTTTACGCATATATGTGTATCAAAAAAAAAATTTTTTCATTTACTATTCAGACATGCAAATAAAAATATTGAAATATGAGGGTTAGCGCTCGGAGAATGTATATATATGTGTATATATATATATATATATCTTACTATATTATATATTGATATTGGTGGGTTTGGCGATAAGACTGTCCATTCGCCTCCCACACGCTCCTAACAAAATAAAATAAAATTTGTTAACTTTCTCCGTTATTTGAGTTAGGTAGAAATTTTTTAATTTACAATTATATTGTATATTAATTTTGGTCGATTAAGCGATAAGACCCTTTACCCGCCCCCCACAAAATAAGGTAAAATTCGTTAACGTTCTCCGTTATTTGAGTTAGGTCGAAATTTTCAAACTCACAATTCTACAAATAAAGCCACAACCTCCCCCCTTTCCCTTTCCACAACGGTAGGATAAGTTCAATGATCTAAGAAATTATCATAAGAAATGATGAATAAAATGTTGTGAAACTTTGTAGAATACTATAAAAAACAGCCCGTCCAAAATATAAAAAAAATTTTGAACAGAGACAACAATGGTAATCTTTACATATTATTATCTACATATGTTCGAGAACCTTGATATATGTTACAACATCATCTAGATGCAATGTTTATTATAAGGAAATATGATGAACTGGATTTGTTCATACCAGTAACATGCAATCCTGAGTGAAAGAGATATAGAATAGTTTAATCTAACCTCACTAAAAAATGACGCTAGATAATGTACCTAATCTAACAGTAACATTATTCTATACAAAAGTATACTTAACTTTGGATGATGTGACTAACAAAAATACTTTTGGTTAATACTTAACTTATGTTTACACTATTTAGTTTTAAAAACGTTTCCTACAACACGCATATATTCTAATGACATAGCGTTCTGATGATGAAATGATTACATCTTAAGTTATACAAAAAAATATTTCTGCTGATATAATTTATAAGTAATGAAAAACTCTTGATAACAATATTTTAACATATTCTATACGGCTCTCACAATAAATAAACTTAGCCCTTGTTTTAATAATTTTAAGAAACAATTCGTCTAAAATTTCCCGAAATTTTTATCAAGGTGACAAAGATTAGAATAAATTGTTATCGTGCCTATAAAACTCAAAGTCATATTTATCAAAATCATATTTAGTCGACTAAAAATGAAAATAAAGTACTATCACACAATTGAATAGCCATGTCATATTATGAATTTTTTTAAACGAAGTATAAATGCCATATTAATGTTAAATGTTGTGCACCAAATTTAAAATGGAAAGTATATTTATGGCTGCATTCACGTAAGAAGATACAGTGAATGTATCTCAACTAAGAGACATAATGATTCTGGCAAAGACATGTTAAGTAAAATTTGAAATTGTCTAAATTCTATACACCGAATTCGAATAAAAACAAAATGCAGATGACAAAAATTGAAAATTTTATGAGGAAGTCATAAGGTAATTAATTGAGCAGTATATCCTGAAAGTAAACAAAAATCAGTTTTTGAAGAAAACAACTTCGAAAGTACAATTAACAATCGGCAAACACCCTATACAACATGGTTGAATTGAACAAAATTAATGATTTGCAAAGTTTTTCAAATATATTTACACTTCTGAATCTTAGATTTCTAACAAAAATTAAAATTAAGTAAGAAAGGATAAATATTATACAATAATAGCAAGATTAAACATAGTTTCTTCTAAATATCATGGAAGATTTTTTTTGAGAACAATATTTAATCTCTCCTAAAAGAATCAGTTACACTTGACTGTCGACAGAATAACTCTTGATCTGATTGGTTGAGACTAGCTGAGACCTGGAAAATTTAAAAAGATTTTGAATAATTGAATTAAAAGTAATTTAAATTTAAAAAATGAAAACTAACTGTTATAAAATAATGTAAATTAATATGTTAGGTTAATAGGTGGGGGTTGGCGCGCGAAGTGTGTAAGAGTAGCAATTTTATATGATGATTTAAAAACATATAATGCGATCGAATAGAAGACTATAAACATTAGAGTAATGGTTATGATTCGCAAAACTTTCAAAGCAGCTATAAACTATTACTATTATGTTACCTAATTAATTACGACAATTTTTTCCATGGTTTTTGATTTCTGAAAACATTCAAGGTGGTAAAATTTGAAGCAATACAAAAATTATATAATAGACAATGTCTCTGATAACAATGAGAATCGTCCTCTTGTATATATAAAAACGATTTTTGAATCTCAAGAAGAATCGTGTCAAATATTTGATTTACAGATGCCAAAAATAATAGATAAAGAAAATAAGGTTAATTCTAAAGAAATTTAGTTTCGAAAACAAATTTTTAATACAGCGTATGGACAAATTAACAAAGATCAATTGAAAGTTTTAATAGTAACATTTGAACGAAAAAAAAAATTTACTGGTGGCCCTGGAAAATAGGATTTAGGAAACACAATATCTTAGGAAAATTTAATCTTTTATTCTTTCTACCAATGTAAAAGAATTTTGTCCATGGTATTAACAGGAATAGCATTATTACTACCTTCAAATGAAATTACCATTAATAGAACTATTGATTTATGGCTGGGCTTAAATGATATTAACAGGTCATGTGTTTGTACAAAACTAAAACAAACATTGAGAAATATGTGAAAAATTAATCTGTATTATTGTTTTTCAATATTCTATAGTGATATTAAACGGGCTGTTTACAACACCCCAATTATACCCCTACCCCTCCCCCCCTAATCTGAGAAATTAGGTTAAAGTTGGTTTGGGTTAGGGTTATTGGAGCACTCTTGTCTCCCCTTAAAATGAAGGTAAAGTTGTTTTAATTTCTCGATGTTGGTGAAATAGTCAAAAATTAAAGCATCCATCTTCACGCACTACTAAAAACAAACGTCTTTTTCCGAGGATGACCGAAGTCCACCGAGAAAATCGTAATTTAAATTTTGTATATAATTAAAATAGATATCTCCTGCCGCTCGTTTTTTTAAGGTGTTGGCATGGGTGTTGGCGCGTGGAGCACGCAGGGGGGCGAAGATAGTATATATATATATACAGCTGGTAGCGGAATTCTCTAAAAAACTACCTATAATAATGATTTTAAAACTAATACTGATCTTAAATGAAGCACAAGAGATCATTGTATTCAACCGGACTATCAACCATAAATTGAAAAACGAGAAGGATAAATATTTGATGTTTTTTAGACTTTAAAACCACATTTGAGAAAATAGATAGGCCAATAATACAAAAAGGGAATAAAATTAAAATCAAAGGGAGATATTTAGACATAGTAAGAAAAATTTATTCAGCAAACAGGTAAAAAAAATCACAAGCAAAGGATTATCAAAAAAATTAGAAACTGACAGCAGGGTTAGAAAGGGGTGCCCAATAAGCTTTTTAGTCTTAAATCTATATATTAATGATACAGGTTAAACTTGTATCAGTGTATGCGTGAATAGAACTGCGAGTATGTCTGTGTCGACACTATCGATACAGTCAATTATAGTGTCGATACTGTCGATAAACTCGATGACCGATGTTAACAACATATAGTATATACACTTAAACGGACACACTAATACGTCTATAAATCAGGACCGGGTGGCCCTGGCACCCTCTGAGCTTAGCTTGATACCATACATCCCTCATTAGCAGGTGATGCTGTGATGGTGGGTGATGCAAAGTAGGGTTTATAAAGTATGTCAATCAACTCAAAAAAATGTGGCAACAAAAATTTTAATTTTTGGAAGGCGAGTGAGAAGAATAGAAAGTGGAATACGAATTTTTGAGGGTAAGGTCATAGGAGTGGTAAATAATTACAAGTGTTTGGGCTTTTCGTACGCAACTCAAAGCGCAATAAGTACTATGTCAACAAAATAGCTAGCAAAATAAGGTAAACTATAAACACATCATGAGGACTACGAAAAAAAGCACAAGTAGACAGCCTAAAAGGGGAAATGTATTAACTAGATATAATAGTGAAGGCAGGATATGGATCAGATTTAGGGATAGAAGAGATAGAAACGAGTCTAGATAGTTCAAGGAAATTTAGTAAAAATGGCAGTAAGACTCAGTGAGATTACCTCGACATATATTTGAAGAATAGAGGCAGGTAGAAAGAGTCTGGAGACATGAACAAGGTATTGAGCAGGAAATTATTTACTCAGAATAGTGGAAATAGATGATAATTAATAACCAAAAATTGGTCTATAAGAGGATATAAGAGAAATTAGGAAAGGAAATGTATCAAAATATAACAAAAACGTAATGCAGGCTTTGAAAGAAGTGGGTGATGGTGAGGATATAAAAGGTTTATTTCATCATAAGGGAAAAATAAAAATGAAAAAAATGAGAATAGCACAAAAATTAAAGTAGACCGAAAAATCCTAAAAGATTCAGGTTTAACTAAGGATTTAAGGTTCTGTAATTATTATAAATATATATTAAAACTGGGCGAGAAATTGTGAAATATTAAGAAAATAAGAGTGGGTGGGAAATATTAAAGAACATGGGCAAAACTAAGATGTGGGTGTGTAGGCATAGTGGGTAATAAAGGTTATCTAAATACGGACTGAAGGGTGTGCCACCAAAATAAAGAAACTTTAGAACATATTTTTACATGCCAATCAGCTAAGGAAGGAATGCATAAAGACATAGTTGAGAATCTTGAGAGTAGAGGCTTAAAAGGATCAGAAGAATCGGTCAAGCAAAGGCAAATCAATCCATTGGAAGAGAATTTGAATGTGGGTAGTTGCAAGTATAGCAAACAGTTTCTAAAACTAGCCAGATCAAGAGCCTAGAAAAAAAAATAGGCATAAGAACTTTAGTTCTAATAAAGAGAGGAGGCGAAATGTATCGAAGAAACTGTAGAGTAAAAAACGTAATTTTATATTTAATTTCAAAACCGATAACTTTACTACACGGCATGTGTTGGTAAATCATATGAAAAAAATAGTAGATCTGTACATAAAGAAAATAAATAAATAAATAAATATGTATATTCACTAACAATTTTGAATATCAATACATGAGTGACTCTAATGCTTGTCGAAAAATTCAATATAAGTGAAAGAATCTAATGGGTGTACAAACAGCGATTGATATACATTATATCATACACGCAGATCATCTCGGTAAAAGCATATTAGCTTCTCTCAACTTTAAAGGCTCGTGGTTATTTTTGATGATAAATAAAAATCAATAAAATTTTAAATATTAATTAAAAAATTTTTTTAAATAAAATTCTATTCTTCCTGTTTTAAAAAGTCTAATTAGCATTAAAAATTTCATTGATTGATATAAATTATTAAAAATAATCACGGGCCTTTACTGTTAAGAAAAGCTAATATGCTTCCACCTAGATGATCTGCGTGTATGATATAATGTATATCAATCGTTGCTTGTATACGCATTAGATTCTATCACTTAATTTTGAACATCAATTTTCTATTTTAATCTGATACCATTATCGTACAATTGGTCTCAAGTCTTTGGTTCATCGTCTGTTTCATTTTTTTTGTATTACACTTTTATATTTCGATAATTTTTCAAAGTTTGTATGTATATATGGGGCATTCCACGTGAATAGGGACGAAAAAATTTGTTTTTCTCCAAACTGTAGGAGCCAATAGTACTCTATTGGAAAACAATACTAGGATTTTTTGCGATATTTTGACCAACACCCTTGCCGTCGCGTCGGTGACGGTTACAATTTTGAAATTTTTTCTCGGACCGCGAACTTCTTGATTTCGTAGACAAATTAATGCGTGAAAAAAAAAAAAAAAATATGTTAGCATTTTTTCCGAAGAACACAATAAAAATATTAAGTCTTTTTTTTAGGTCAGTTTAACCATTTGTTTCAAAGTTTAAAATAAGGCGCTTAATACGATCTCAGTGTAAAATTTTATAAATTCAAAATGGTTAATCCAATATAGCGGCCAATAATTTTAAAATTAAAGAATTTTGCAAATTAAAAAGAATAACTATAATAAAAAAAAAATTCTAAGTCAAAAATGTCTTGTGCAAAATTTTCGTAAACCACGTCATTTTTGAGAAAAAAATCGATTAAGAATTCTTTGAGTTGCCTGATTTTGATACTAATAGGTAATATGATTGTGAATTTTTATACAGTATAATATGTACGTACCCCTTCGTTTTTAGTATCACTGATTACAAATCTAATGTCGGGTTGATAAAATTTTAAATGGCGGATCCAATATGGTGGCTAGCATTTGTGAAATAGACGAATTCTACGAATAAAAAAATGAGTTGTAATCTAAATTGAATTGTGAGTCATATTTCCAAAGGAGCTAGAGCACGAATATTTTTTTGGTGGTTGTTTACTATTCTGTTGTGTATCTCCTAATTATTTGCGTTTTCGATATGGCTGGTCAGTTGCTCACGAGCTCTTCTTGGTCAAATGGACTAGTGAACTTTGAGGGAGTGAGCAGAAATCGAACTTTATCAAACAAACCCATTTTTTGGTTCTATAAATTTAAATTTAAGAGTTCAGAGTTTGCAAAAAAAACATTTCTTAATAAATTTGGATGATGGATACATTGGAGCTAAGACTTATTCACTCTCGTCTGCTTTTGAAAAATTTAAAATATTGTAATTCACTGTACAGTTTTGATTGTAAGAAACTAGCTATTTTTTCCAAATAAAATGAAGAAAAATACTTGTAAAGAAAACGCTTGTATCTATTTGCTTCCATACTTCAACAGTTACCTATATAAAATTACATATAATACCTATTATGATCGAAATCTCTTGAGTCACAAAATTCCAAATTTAACCGATTTTTTTCTCAAAAATGACGTGATTAGAGAAAATTTTTTAGGAACATTTTTGACTTAGAATTGCACGTAGATTATAGTCATATTTTTTGGTCCGCGAATTTCGTTAATTTGAAAAAAATTGACCGTCATCTTGGATTCGCCATTTTGAATTTCATCAACCGGACACTAGATTTGTATTCAGTGACCTTTACAACCGAGGGGCACCTACATATTAAACTGTATGAGAATTCACAATCATATTACCTATCATTATCGAAATCTGTCAAGTCAAGGAATTCCAAATATGGACGGATTTTTTTCTCGATAATGACGTGATTTACGAAAATTTTGCAATCAGCATTTTTTACTTAGAATTTTACGTAGACTATATTCGTATTTTTTAATTTGCAAAATTCGTTGATTTTAAAATTATTGGCTTTAATATTGGATCTACCATTTCGAATTCATAAAATTTTACACTGAGATCATATTAAGCGACGTAGTCTATATCAAAAAACACTTTTTACACATATTTTTTCATCATGTGGAACAAGATATAACGTAGAAAATTGTGTTTTTTAACATTTGGCGCCCTTTAGTGCCAACATTTTACCTGCGCCTATCATAAACCAAAAATTTATCAAAAATGCATATTTACAGCTGATAAAAAAAAAAAAATAGTCATACTTTATAGAAAATCGATTTTAAAACTTAAAACCTTTAGAGCAAGGGGTTAATTTAACCTGAAAACTGTTTTAATATATTTATTGTGTTCTACGGAAAAAATCCTATCGATTCGTTTTTTTTTTTTTTTTAATACGCAATAATTTGTCTACGAAATCAAAAAGTTCGTGGTCCAAGAAAAAATTTAAAAATTGTGACGGTCACTGACGGCAAGGGTGTTGGTCAAAAAATCCGAAAAAATTCCAGTATGTCGTCCCATATCGTACTATTGATTCCTAAAGTTGGGAGAAAAACAAATTTGTTTGTGTTTTCGTTCACGTGGAATGCCTTATATTTCAATGTTTAGAAATACATTCATTTGTACATTCAGACATCTTGACATATGTGTAGTAATTTTTTAATACATACAAACGTTAGTCAATTGATACACAAAGACATCCATACATAAATCAATGCACACATTTATTTATTCATGCATGCACAACTACATACATACACAGAGGGTATATGTACCATTTAGGGTAGGTAAAAAGAAACTCGCAATGTTTTTGTCCTTAAATTATCATGGAAATATCGTCCTAGATAAAGAAAGAAAAAATCTGGGAAAGTTTTGGATCTTAGTATTAATATTGAGGTAAATGTGATTTTCGATTTTCTATTTAAAAAACAAATGTAATTTTCTTTTTTTTTGGAATTGTAATGCACTCAAACGAATTTTTGTCTAGTAAGGATCAAAACATATTCTTGCAGGAAGACATTTATGGTGCTTAGAACTCGATATTAGTAGATGCTAAAGAATCAAATTGCATAATTCATTAATTGACAGCTTTTAATTGTAGATTAGCCAGTAAAAAATGAGCAGATCCTGATAACTAGACAAGAATCTGGCATAATAATATCTCAGTCATCAGTAAATTTAACTTCTTAATCAGTTTCAGACTTTAAAAATAAACTAACATCACCTGTTACTTCTACAATTAACTTGATGATACTAGAATTAGTTTCTGCGTTAGTTTAAGCAAACATATCCAGTAGAAATCCCATGTACAATATTCCTGTGACTTTAAAAAGTGCTGTAATCGATGTAAATAGTGTAAATTACTGTAAACATCAGTTATAAAACAATTCATCGAAGTCGAATAGCTTTGCGTAAAAAAAATTCCAAGGAGTTGAAAGGTAAGTGAAAGTTTGAATAAAATTATAACGTGCAATGGGACGGAAAATTGTTGACAGACATCACCGGAAACGATGCTGTAGACAGACTTCTAATTATTCTAAAATTAGGTGGTACTAAACAATCGTTAGGCGTGCTAAAGCTGGAGTCTGGAACTGTCAATGATCGAGCATTCTGAAGCAATGGGGTGTTAGTTCATATGTCAAAGGGATGTGTTTTGACTCAGCAGCTGTTAATACAGGTAAAAGTCATGAATGATATGTGAGAAATATTTCTTAATTATTCATGTTTTTTCTTTATTTCTTTCATTTTCTAGGAATTCATCGTGGGACTTGTGCTGAAATAGAAAAAGCTTTCAATAAAGATTTGATCCATTTACCTAGTTGAGTCGGCATCACATATTTGAACTTGTTTTGAAAAGTGTGTTTGAGGTATATTAGCCGATCTCATCAGTCCCAAACGTCCAGTTGTTCTCTAGATTTAAAAATAAATTGAATGGGCTTTCTAAATCTAATTTTAAGGCTGGGATGGACGATATTATCGTTCGTAAAATGTTGTCAGATAGTAAACAAGCGTTAGTTAGTTTGATTGAAGAAAATGTACAGGTATGAAATCATAAATTTGACTTCATGCAAATTATACACGCAATATGTTCTTTGTGAACTTGTCAGATCTTTCTCACTTTATTGGATAATTTAAATTATATTTTTTATGTATTTTTGATAAGTCGGTCGACGGAGAACTGATTATATAGAGCTTTTAGAGCTATTGCTGATTTTTTTGGGGGAAAAACCAAAAGTAATTTGACATTCAAATATTTAGGTCCAGTTCATCATGCTCGTTGGATGGCACAAGCCATTTATTTCTATAAATATTTCTCTATAGAGAATAATTTAAATTATTAGCGCAAGAGATTAACGGTTTACGTCAAATACGTATTTTTTAAGTCAAAATATATGTAAAAGCTTGATTTACTGCTACGTTCGGGCTCCACGCAATGACTTGAATTTCATGCAAGACTTGATTGAGCATAAAACTGTAAACAGTTCTGTATTAAGAGCTTAGTGTTAAAAAATGATGAATCTCCTCTAGTACATGAGTAAACAGATGGCAATTATTCTTTTGTTTGACGATAATGTACCTGTATTCGTACGACAAAAAATTATTCGTTCTCTGGACAAAAATGAAGTAAGCACTGATTTAAAATAATAAGAAATTTAAAATTGAGCAAGTTATTTGAGAAACATTGCTGTCAGAAGACCTGAGTAACTTTATTTCAAAAAAGTCATTGAGTATACTCCAAATATTTTTTTACCTATTGACTTCATCGACAAAAATATATTTATTTGGATATAGGATAAGAGCTATCAAGAGGATCAGGCATTTTTTAAACGTCGCAGCGTTGTGAATGATGTAGCAACAAGAGGAGGTGCTTTAATAGAAGAGTATGATAAAAGACTCACCGAGAATGAAGGACAGTTGCAATATTTGTTGCAAGTAGTTAAAAATCACCCGAAAAAATTGCCAAATTGTAACAAAAAATTTAATATGATTTTAAGATTAGTGAAAAAAGCACATATTATACAATAAAAAGTGTTATAGCAAATAAAAAATTATTGAAATACGTCTTTTATTATTTTAAATTACCTAACAGTCAATTGTTAACTAGACATCCATTATTTTAACATGGAATAATTAATTTTTTCAAGTCTGTACTCAGAATAAGTAAAATTTTGCCTTTTAAAAAAAATTGGATACAGAAAAACAATATTTTTCTGGAATTATCGATATTCTGTGAGTATTTTATAGTTTCACGTAATAATACGCGACGAACTTTACAGAGAATATATTTTATCTTTTTGAGCCAATATTTCGTGAGAGAATATTAAAAATTAATCATTTACAATCTGAGGCTGAACTTAAACCTTAAATAACTTTCAAAGGAATCACCCGAGCAACAAATGATTTTAGACCTCTTTCGTAGATCGCTACATTTTTCACAAAACGTGTATTGATTTTCACAAGATAATAATTGGCTCGAGGGCATTTGATTTAAAAAATCAAAATTTATTTTTTTATTTAAATAAAACATCTAAAATCACAATTCGTCACTTCTTAATATTAATATTTAGAACTTAAACTTTTCCAGAATTTTTTTAAACATATTTTTATGATGACAAAAGAAAAAAAATTGAATGTTTTTTTGGCCCACTCTAGGATACATATATACATACATATAAACGTATCTTCCTAGATTATATAATTGTAAGGTTTTAGGGCGAGTTCTAGTTTTCCCTCACTCTCCTACTCTTACCGTAAAACACATATCATTGAAGGATGGGACATAGTAAGAATCCATCAAATTAAAAAGGCGGGCAAGAAGTAGAAGGACGTTAAAACTACAATGGAGTGGATTTTTTAAATGTAGCTTACAAGATAGTAGCAAATATAATCGCTAAAAAAGTAAACAAATAGGTAAAGTAATGTAAAATAATAAAGATGAGTCAGCCTTGTATCAAAGCAAAAAGAAGAGCAGGATGACATATTTTTGTACTAAACAGCTTACTTGAAAATAAACTAGAGAAAAGGGGCAATACATTATATACTGTTTTGTAAACTTCGCGATCCAACCATACGACTCTAGTCCGGCGCTTGTGATGTACTTAAATGTGTTTAGTAATGGCGAATCAACGAATTTGTTAGTGCAGGATCAAATATTATGACTAAAATATTTTTTTTGTATACTTTATCTAAGAGTAAGAAGAATTTGTCTTTTGACATTTTTCTCTAAAATGATGGTTTTCGAGTGAAAAATTCGCAATGTTTGAAAATTTGGATACATACGTAAATTTTTTCAAACTTTAAAAATTGTTCACTCGAATACTATCGACTTTAGAGAAAAACGTCAAGGAATATTTTATCTCTATTTTTGTCCAGAGAATACTTAGAAAAATGTTTTTTTGTCGAAGAGGCATTTTTTAGGTGACCTGGTAGAAGGCTAGTCACTAAAACAGTACCTATGGCAATTCCAGATCGGAAATTAATTAGCATCGATTTCTTATGGTGTTATGACAATACATAACGCAAAATAGTTTAGGAAAATTAATTTTCGAAATCCGAAAATTTCGGATGGAGATAGTGCAAGTTTCGCCGAAATGACCCATATATCTAAGTCTTTCTGCATGGGTTTTTTGTCTTTCCATTGCTGAGCACCTAAAACGACGTCGTCAGATAGTTTAAGACAGTAAATTTTGAGTTTGCCTACTATTACACCTCCTGTATTATTTTACATCCACTTATCGTCTATAGTCTTTATAAATAAACTTAAAATAACGAATCTACATAGGCACCCTTGCCCTACCCCCTTTTTTTAAGTAAATTAGTTTCCCTCCAACCGTAATTAACTATTTTTGGTACATTTTTAGATTCTTTTTAACATTTTTTTCATTTTTATACTTATCTCTATCACATATAATTTGACCCGGAACATTTCTCTATTGATGTTATCAAATTCTGTTTTGAAGTCTACAAAAACAGCATATAATTTATTGCCCATTTCCCCTCTCTTATTTTTAATTAAACTATTTAGTAAAAAAATATGGCACCTTGTTTTTGTTTTTCTCTGATGCCAGCCTGACCCTCCTTTATCATTTTACACCCCTCAACCTACTTTTTACTTTTTTAACAATTTTAATTGCTAAAATCTTGAATGCTTTATATAAAAACGATTCTTGCTATTTCCCACTCTTCAATTGTATTTGTGTTAGTCTACAAGCTATAAACTATGTTTTTGAATTTAATCATCCAAAAGATTTGCAGATTCTAGAAACAGTTTTTCGTAATTCTGTCTTCTTCTGTGTCTTTTATTTTTTTTTATTTTTAGATAGACATTCTTTCATTCAATGATGTGTACATCGTCGTAAAATCTTTTTGGCATAGCTGCTGATTACAATACTCCTTTATTTATTTTCCGTATAACATGTATCATTGTTGTCTCTTCTCAAATTTTTAAAATTATTTTGTTATGCCTCTTTCCTTATTACCATCCCTCTTGTTTTCCTGTCTTAATTTTTTAATAGCTCTTCAAAACTCATTTGAATTTTGCTTTCCGCTACTTTTCTTAAATTTCTTAGG